>VWZW01002784.1:2089852-2329417 GCA_013397115.1 Edolisoma coerulescens
GTTGTTTTTTTTTTTAAATGTGTTGCAGAGATGACAGAAACCCTGGACTATCTTTCTTTCAAATTAACTTTGGGAAGATATAATCCACAAGAATAGAAGTAAAAGCATGCCCTTCAAAACTGTGTTATGAAGGCAGACCCAAACTAGTAGAGATTGGAAGAAAGGATATTTAGAATCAACCCCTGTACTTGGCACTGCTGAGGCCACATCTCAAATCCTGTGTTCAGTTTTAGGCCCTTCACTACAAGAGAGACATTGAGGTGCTGGAGTGTGTCCAGAGAAGGGCAATGGAGCTGGGGAAGGGTCTGGAGCACAAGTCTGGTGAGGAGCAGCTGAGGGAGCTGGGGGTGTTTAGCCTGGAACAAAGGGTGCTCAGGGGGGACCTTATCGCTCTCGACAATTACCTGAAAGGAGGCTGTAGCCAGGTGGCAGTCAGTCTCTTCTCCTATGTTACAAGCAATAGGACAAGAGGAAATGGCCTCAACTTGCACCAGGGAAGGTTTAGATTGTATATGAGGATAAATTACTTCATTGAAAGGTCGGTCAAGTATTGGAACAGAGTGCCCAAGGAAGTGGTTGAGTCAAAATCCCTGGAGGTATTTAGAACACATGTGGATGTGGCACTTAGGAACATCATTTAGCAGTGGACTTGGAAGTGCTGGGGTAATGCTCACACCTGATGATCTTGAGTCTTTTCCAAACTAAATGATGCTACAGAGTCATAATCACAGACTGGTTTGGGCCAGAAGGAATCTTCAAAGATCATCTAGTTCCTGTCACACACAGGGACAATTTTCATGCTGCTCAAAATCCCTTTCAGCTTGATGAATGAGCCCAAAGAATGAGAGAAACACATCCCACTTATGTTAACTTTATCTAAACAGTAAAGGCTCCATTTTGGAAAACAACTAGGTAGCCACTGACATGTAAGAAGTGCACTCTGGCGTGATTCACTACATTTCTCAGTATTTCTTTTTCAATGCCTGACAACATATTTCTAATATTAAACAGTACTATTTCACATAGCATAGTCTAGCTACGTCATTGATAATGCAGCAACTGTCACCCAGAACCTATTAAAAAATAAAGGGCTACCACTTTGTAGCTGTTGACTGGATCTCATTTAAAATATTAACTACCACAGGCTTCAAAATAGTTTGCCCACAAATTTTAAGTCACTTGCCCTGGAACAAAAACATTTATAATTCTAAAACATAAAAATTTTATCCAAAAAATAAACAAATGCAAAATCAGATTTCTGGTTGTGTAAATCAGATAGCAAATTGTTGACTTTCTCTTACCCTTTTTCCTTCATATCTGTTTCTTTTCCCTCTGCAACTTATTCCCAGTCCACATAATTTATTAAGAAATAGTTCTAATACTGTGACTTTTCATTCTGTACACATTCTCTCCTTTATTTACACCTTTTCACTCTTTTGCAAATTTTCTCGAATTGTTTACCTCAGATACAACACAAATGCAGTAATTAGCCTACTACAGTTCTGTGTTTTCTACCTATACCTGAGTAGTTAGAAGATACAAATACTCACACAAGATGTCACTTTTTCACCAGTCCATAAATTAGTTGCATATATAATGGCAGGCATAATCTCTTATTACCAGTTAGGTAAGGAAAAAAAAAAATCCATCCATTTGAAGAGGCTTGTTCAGAGAAATGAACTATGTAACTTGTGTTCAGCCAAAGCAAGTACTATCTGTGAAACCTAAAGTCACAAATTGGTCTCATACACACAGTCCTAGCACTTTGATATAGCCCTCTGAACTCTCCATCCTGACTAGCAACCAGTATTTGTCTTCAACAGTCTTCTACATAAAGGTAAGCATGTTCTTCTTTTTGTCCAAGGGGCTGATTATTCTTCTCACGATGTACTGCATTTTCTTAAAAACCTGAATTAACATGTTCAAAACTAATGAGAGGACAGCTTGATACTCTCTTTGGGTAGTATTAACTGCACACAGACTAATTCATGCACAAAACACTACAGAAGGATTTTGCAACGTTGCTACACAGCTGATTTTCAAGGTGTTGGGATATCTACTGTCAAAGTCCATTAATCTGGCACTCTAGTACTTCATTCCCTCAGTCACAAAGAAACCTTCATGCAAGCCAGTCCACCTTGTCTGGCACCCTTCTTCCTGATGCTATTGTGATGAGTGTTTCCACCAATCCCTTTCTATACAAGGATACTGCACTTGACAACTAATATCTAGGGATCCTTTGGGGCTTCCTCCTATCCTAGTTCAAGTGTATCCTAAGACAAGAGTTTTCCTGATGCTTTACACATTGCTCCATGAGCTAGCCTTTTCTAATTTAACTTTCCTTTGCAATAAAAAACTGCTCCTAACAGTTTGGGGAACACTTGGGAGTTTCCCTTGTTCCTTATGCCTGTAATATTTGGTCCAAACAGACCAGTGCTATCAACAAATTGGACAATACAACTGTATGCTCCTGATTTAGCGAGGCAAGATTGTGGGAGACTGTGACTTCACTTAATATAATTTCCAGATTTCAGTACACCTTCCTAAAGGGAAAAGTCACTGCAAAGAATAAAACAGACAAAACAGGAGTTACTAATCCCCACTACACATTATAGGAATGTCATGAAGCTACAAAATACCAGACTGCAGATTGTTCAACACTGGCTAACCGCCCTTCGCCCCAGGTTCCATATCCCACATGGCATCAAACACACAGTATAATTATATTTCTGAATAATCAAAGAGTTCAGTACAGGAGGATGGATGGTACTTGGAAAATAAGGCAGCTGATATTTCTTTTTTTAGCCTTTATCATTCTCTGTGTGGGTCCATGTCTTAAATATAGTTTCCCATTGAAGACCTCACCAGTAAGAATGACTCACTTTCTTCAGACTTTTTTTAGACATTCATTGAAATTATATTAGATAGCTCCAAACAACAAATTAATGTATTTTATAAGACTCCATCAAAGCAAGGTGGCATTTTAATACCGATTAAAGAATACAGATAAAGAACTAAAGAAGAACAAATTAGGGCTAGAATTAAAAAAAAAATTCAACATATTAGTTCTAAATGCCTAAATGCAGGGATTGCTTTCTTCCATTTCAGTAAGTACTTGGTATTTATCTACATATGTATTCAAGGGACAACTGTAGTTATATTCAGTTTTAGCTGCGAGCACTCACACTTCAGCAAATCAAAATCTGCTCCTTCCCTTCCATGTGTGTATTAAAGGATTTTGGGTGTAAGAGTTTTATCTGACAACTTTGTCACAATTTGTAGCTAGCTGCCCAGGTAAATCAGAAGACCGAGCCACCCTGGAAAATGGAAAAATCTGAATAACATGAAACTACAAAGCATGCTGCAAAGCATGGCCAACTCTCTGCAAGAAGTCATCTTAAGCCCAGACAAGGAAGTCAGTTTTCACTCAGCACCAGCTCTGTTGGGTTTGAGGTGTGAGTGACAAGAGCATCACTGTGAAAACCATCAAGTTAAATGTCCCACTGCTTTTCAAATCAAGTTAAAATGTTTTAAGTCAGTAAAAGAACATGGATATGAAGCAGACATCATCTGTCCCCCTCTGTTTTCTGTTATTCCATCTCCTTTTTTCCTCTCCTTTCCTCCCTCCCTCCTTTGATTTGGAAACCAAAGAAAAGACTTATGGTAATTTCTACTCAGGAAAGAGCAAAGGGAGAAAAGGAGGACATGGACAGCACCAGAAGAGTCCAGCCTGCAGGAGTGGTGAGGCAGAGAGAGATCTCACAAACCAAACAAGGGGAAAGGGTCAGACATAAAGAACCTCAAAAATAAAGAGAAAGGAAGAGTGGTACCCAGGCAGGTCCAGGGGAGACAAGAGGAACATTAAGAAACCGTTTCTGCCACGAGTTTGGTTTATAGAATAAAATTCATAATTTAACAATCAAAATAATGATAAATCACATTTAGGTAGCTCATACACAGAAAAATGTTTCTGATTCATTTTGTTTAATTATTAAATTAACTATTAAATACTTCTTTTGTTATTCTGCACTATTTTGAGCTTAAGTCCAATCCTTGCCACTGACTTAATTTGGACCTTAACTGAAGGTACTCAGTGGGATTCCTCAGGTAATCTGGCTACCTCTGACTCCCTACTGAGAAAGTATTCTTCCCAGATACAGGTACTTAGAAATCTGGATATCAAAGGTTAGACACAAGAAGATAATAGTCCACAAGATAGCTCAAAATACACAGATATTTCTATCACAGGATCCTCTCTTGATTTTTTTTTCATAGGAAAGCAAAGTTATATAATTTCACTTAGCCAGATAAGGGAACAGAGAGGCATTTTCTCCAAACTCATAATCCAAATCAAAAGCTGACCTCAGAGAAGACCCTTAGATATATTGTCCTATGGATTCTCCATGGACCAGGCTGCTTCTGCATGTGCTAGCAAGTGTTTTCTTTATTCTCTTTTCCCCTGAGTCTCCATTTCTTATTTTTGAAGAATGAGGGAAATCAGAATGCTTTTTAAAAATACATATATTTGAAGCAGAGTTAGGACATAGAGGGAAATCAACCATGCAAGCAGGGAGAGCAGAATTTTCTGACAAAAAGCTTGATATTACTGAGAATCATAGATTTGTCAGTATGTTGATTCTTTGGTGTAATATTCCATTCTTGCTGCATAAAGTTATTTTTCTGAGCAGAAAGCGAAGATCTACTATTTCTATAGGCAATAAAACAAGTACTTAAAAATCAGAATGTCAGGAAATAAAAAGTTCATGGATAGAATAGACACATTTCCAAATTCCAAGGGAAATGGAAAACAAAATAAAATAACTCGCATTGCCAATTTGTAATTCCTTTCTGGGAACAAGAGGGATGGCCTAGGGAGTTCAGAGAAGCTAACAGGGCTATAATATTCATACTATATTTAAAAATGGATCAAGGCTAAAAACCAACTCAGTTGTGCAATCTTTTATCCTAATGCAGCATAGCAGCTAAGAACTGCTATTTCTTTTTAAACGCCATCTTAACTTCAAGAAATTGCCTTTCTATGTGATTAAAAGGGGAGCCGTTTGGAGAGAGCAAACCTCAGGAAGTGAAAAATTTGGTAAATAGTGTGGCTACTGAAGAACAGAAGCTATCAATCATTCCAGAGATTTAAGAGCTGTAACCAGCTGCAACAAATAACATTCTTTTTCTTAGTGTAAGCTGTAAGATACCAGTGAATAACATGTAGACTTTTCCCCCTTCTTTCTGTCTGTAAAGTGGGATTGCACACAGGGAGTCAACTATTTGATAATTTTTGGCTGCTAACTAGGCATTCAGAGAAAATACTATTTGAGATTTATATTGGAAGGTCATTTGATAGGTATTTACCCAGCATATTTTTATTCGTGGTATTCCAGTTTTTACTGCTTAGCACTTCTATTCACAGTAATCTTATCTCTCAAATTCTGTCACCTGAGCAAATACTTTGGCTTTTATATTTTAAAACTTCCATCTAGATCTAGCCTTTGGATAAAAAAAAAAAAATTCAAATAATTATTATCTAATCAAAGACTTTCAACACAAATCTAGAGAAGGTATGGTACATCTTGTAGATTTAACCCATTGTTGTTCCCATCAATACTGTTGTTAAAGCATTCAATTTCCAGTAATTCCATAAAATACTGCATAAGAGTAATAAACATCTGAAATATGAAGTTTCAGTTAAGTCAAGGCAACAAGTGTACATACCCTCAGTTTCATCAGTACTAGCCAGTCTAAAGTAAATGCAGCATATTGCTGCATGGAGATTTTATCCCATATGCACAATAACTGGGGTTTAATGAGGGACAGCAAAAGATACAGAACAGAAAGTGTTCCGTGGTGAATAAAACATTTGAAATGCTTAACATAGTGTTTTAAACACTACAGAAGTAAATTATTTGGGTATTAAAGTAGCATTTGTATTTCTTGTTTTATTGAAAATATATTTCAGTCAGGAGTGGGCTAAAAACAAGACCAGAGACGAGGTGTGAATTTCATTGTGTGACCTTGCACTCACAATGAACAAAAGCTTTCTGTTAATTTGATCAGTTACCCATATGTGGAATAAAATCATAGTTTAGACACAGCAGCTTGCTTTGTCTACAGTGGGCCTTTACCTTACTTTCACAGCAGATTGAAGAATGTATGTTTTGTCCCATATAAAGTCAAGACCACCAAACTTTCTTATAACTGATTTTGTGCTCAGACCCATGTGAAACACAGGCAAAGTTTTTGGAGGTGACTTCTAATGCACGGTTCTCAGCTTCTGAAAAATTGTGACAAAAGTGTTTCTAACTGAATATACTAATTTTCAGTTGTCTAAAGTCATAATCTGAAGTATTACAATTTTATCTTTTCTAACTCTTTACAACTCAGTTTCTAAAGTGCAAATGAAAAGCATCCTCAGATATATAGGTATTTTTTTCAAATGTTTCAGATGAAGAACACTACAGAAGCGTACATCACTGCTGAATGAGAAAAGAAGGCAGTTTAGGGATTTAATTATTGTTTTAAATGACTGTTGGGCTAAGGTTGTAAAATTTAAGCAATGCAGCATTAGAAAAATAAAAACAAGTTTTATTTTAACTGCCAGTTCTTTGAAATATGTGCCTGTGCATACTCAAATCTCAGTACACTTAATGAGAAAGGAATTTTAAGGGAAAAAACTTAGTAAAGAAACTCGTGACTGAAGACTCTATCACAAAACATATGAATGTGAACTGAGGGGTGAACTAAGGTCACCCAGGTACCGTAACTCTGCAGTTCTTTATTTCTGAGCACGTGGAATGTTTCACTATAATGAATTACCTATTTGTGTAATAGGTGCATGCACAAACGTGAGCGTGCGTGTGTGTAAACAGACAGAATGGACAGCATGGTGATAAAGGCTACACGGGTGTCACCGCTTTTGTCAATGCCAAGGTTAAAACAGATGCTGCGGTGTTGGCACCATAAACAATATATGGGCATGGTGTGCAGGAGTAGGAAAAAAAATCACCAACATGTGGGAAAACAAAAGATTTCTGAACTGAAGGACAGGAAATTTAGATATCCAGGAAACTTAGAAGCAGTCAGGCAAACTCTGTACCAGGAATGGCTTGCTTGCATGCCAATTCTGATACATCATTCTAAAACAGCTTTTAAAACGTAGCTGTAGTTTTACTAGCAAAATTAAGCTTGTCTCCCTTGTTGAAATTCCAGTTACTTTTGATGGAAAAAAATTTCTCATCTAAATGATGGGGGGCACAATGTGTTGTACAGTACATCTGTTTCTTTACTGATTTTCTTTAAATAGTTCATCTCCCAACTGCTGAGTTACTTCATTTAGCTTTATTCTCTTCCCATTACATCCCATTACAGCATTCTGTATACTTCCCCATTTTCTCCCCACCAGAGTCAGTACTAATGGCAGTAGCTATCTGTTGCCGATAACACCACCATGCATTTCCCTCTTGATTTAGGCAAAGGTTGCATGGTGAATGGCTGAAGACAAACAGCTCAGGAGACTGGAAATCTGTACTGAGGAAGAATCCCAGGACCCGACATAGACATTGGTACTACACTTATATTTTAGCTGTCCTCCAATAATTTACTCATTCTCCTGAAGTTCTCAAAAATGATTGCTAAAGGATTGGGTATTTTCAGTTTCTCAAAACTCTTCATCAAACATCACCTAACCTAGATGATTCAGATATTCTAATTAACCAAGTATTCTTTTGTCTGTTTGCAGTGTGATTACTCTCACTCTTCCTCTTCCTCCAATTTCTCAGTGCTCTTCATTAACACTATACTTGACTAATTATTGTATTTTGTTCTTTAAGCTAAAACAAAAATGCATTTTATCTGATTCCAACAGTCGTTGTAACTTTCTTAATAGTCCTTTTAGCTACAGCATATTGATAAAAACTTCTCTGAATATATTCTACTCACATAGTTAATGATGTTGCATTTTCTCCCCTAATTATTTTTCCTTTCTGTATTTTGATTATTTATATGTTCTTTCACAATGTATTCTTTCTTTATTTTAGATTGTTTCTATTTTCCAATCAGCGTTAATACTTGTTCTTATAACTGCCTGAGCTTTTCGAACATCATCCGGTCTTCTTTCAGAAAGGATAACATGCCTGAGAATCATGTTTATTTCCAGTTATCTGTTCGTACTCATTAATCTTTGCCTGAAAACTCCTTCAGAGTCTCACCATGCCATTATCTGTAATCAAGCCACTCTGTAGTGCTCTGTCCTTTAACTTAGTCAGGGAAGTCTGTCCTTGTGTGAAATTAATTGATCTACTGTTCCAGATTCCATTTAATTGTTTCTTGTTGGACAATGTTGTTCTAAAGAAGTAATATACACAACGGTATACTATGTTGCTTTGAGAATTTCTTTCATTCTCTTTGGGTTTTTTTTCTTAACTTAATTTAATTAAAAATTATTCCCATATGTAATAATTAAGAATAAGCTGTAACTTCTTATTACATACAGGACATTAGTTTTCAAACTGTAAATAGAACTAAAAACTGATTGTCCTGTGAATCTTCAGTTTTTTACCCTGAAGCATAAAACCTCTTCGATTTTCTGCCTTTCTTAATTTTTAAATTTTCTGTTATTTTTAATGAATTTCATATCTTGTCAGGTTTTCCATAATTTTCATCAGTGATCAAGAACAGCATCATACACATCACTCTATACACAAACATTTCTAATTCTTGAAGATTTACCATTGTTCTTTTTGGTCAACAAAATCAGCTGGAAGGTTTTGGTCTTAAATAAATACACAACAAGATAATTTTACTAGGATTACACCTGTTATTCTAGGAGTTATTGAAACATCATGCTTCATTCTGATTATTACAGTTTTCATCTGCTTTATCAAACTAACTTTCAGATTAAATACTTGCTACTAGTTTCTCATAAAATTGCATTTAGGGCCAATATCCAATTCCTCACATATGTAGTCTCAAAATACAGCTCATCAGTGTTTGTACATCAAAATGAGGCCACCCTCTGCACTAGGCAGGCTTTTAGCTTAAACACACTGTTTAACATTAACATTTAACATATTGTTAGAACAGATGGGACGAATTCCTGTCCCCACATATCATATCACAGAGATGTACCATTAAATGGTTTCAGTGTTCGTGGTGACTGTACACACAATGGCTTTCAGTGCCTGGATTTGGCCCTTTGCTCCTAGGGAGGGTAGGATTGAGGCCAATACATTGCTGTGTACCTTGGACAAGCTCTTTTCTCTAAGACTATGCTTAGCAAAGTAGCACATACACACCAAATGTCACTAACCGGAACGGCAGAGGTGAGTGCAAGGACATTCCACTCAAGATACTGGCACCTGTACTGTTGACCAGGAGAGCAGCCCAAAGTCCTGTCTCTCTGCCTTGTATGTACAACCTCGCGTGGAACAACATTTAAATGAAGATGGCCAAATATTCCAGAACAACCAGAGAAACCCTCACCTAAAGGTTAACTCAGCAGAACCTAGCACACAGGTAGATGGACCCATCCCTGATTATACCTTCAAGATACAATTGCTGAGACAGGTTTAGATGAAAACATACTCCCTCTGACTCTCAAGGGATCCACCATACCCAGGATGTCTTAATGATGCCAACAGTCTGTTTGGAGGTGTGTTCCTTATGAATCAACCATTCAAGTGAAATACACAAAAACTGCATCTCTCTGTTGAGCAATCATTACTGCTAAAATTTTCATAAAGTCCTCTGTCAAGTGCAGGACCAGTCCCCAGCCTGCAGTGCTGCTTTTCACACACACACATTACATATATAGATACATAAACACGAAGCAGATTCCTCTAAATTCCCTTTCCACTAGGGAATGAACACTGCCTCTCCATTTCTGCATGCACTCACACAGGATGATGCAAACTTGCCAGAGACCTCAAGAGAGAAAGACAGTGTAAGCTATTATTTACACATGCAATACTGGGTAGTACATTAATAAGCCCTTCTGTCTCTTGACTAGCCTGAGGAATACCATGACAGAAGCATTAACAGGAGCACGTGGAACGGGATTATTTGTTAGACCTGCTGCTGTTGCAGGATGACAGGCACAATCTTCAACTCTGGCACCCACCTGAGCTCTAATTTGCAGTTTCTATAGTAAGAATTCCTACTAGGATGAAAAAGAAGATCTTGAAGCCTCAGGGCTGAATGTTCTGAGGGAGGAGAAAAAGCTCTGATAAAAGTACTTTGTTTTGTTTTCAGTGAACCCTGTATGGATTCTAGCCCAAACAGAACCATCAAAACTTTTGTGTCTACATTATAGCTTAAGGAGATCTAGTACAAATCCATCAATACAGCCTAGACAATGGTTCAGCTGATCAGATGAATCTACTTTAATTTATCCTCAAATAACTACCCTAATAGTTATTCAGCCACCCAGCTAAATTGCATTCTATGCTCTATTGGCTTTAATGTCTGATTAGGTGCTTCACTTAGTCACCCACAGAAAGGAATTTAGAGTCATCTGAGGTGCTGCAAATATACGTGGCTTGGAATCTGACTGAAGGTCCAGACAGGTATGGCTATTTTATAGATCCTGTACCATAAAGTCCAAGCCTACAGAGATGTCTCAGACATCTCAATTTCAATATGAGGGCATCTGAACTGAGTCCTATTGACATGTAAATAGATATGTAATTGTCTATATTGGAACTTTAAATGTGCTCCATTCTGTTTGGGCTAACGGAAAAGGTGGCCTACCTGAAGGCCCACAGGTGCAAATGCTACCGGGGTGAAGGAGAGGAAGACTCAGAAGACACCAGGAAGACACAGTCACTTTACTCATGCAAAAAGCCAAGGCTATACTGGCACTCATAGGAGCTCCACAACTTTAGTGTCAAGTTCTGTAGATCTGCCATGAAACTAAAAGCAAATCGTGGTTGTGAGAGTGAGGTCCAGGTAAGGGGACTGAAACTCATGGTTCCAGGCATATATTCTAAGATTTTATTAGATGTACAGTAAATCTTAAACCACAGCTTATTCCAGCATCAATGGGACTTATATTCCTTCTGCTCTGCCAGAAGTATGGCTTGCTGTATATCACCAACTTATCAACAGCCAGTTTTAAGGTTGCCTTACAAAGTTCTTAATTTCTAGGTAAACTACACACAGACAATGCCTTGCAATTCTTCTCAGGGTCCAGATGATGCTCGAGTACCCCGGTGAATCCCAGCGGTAGCTGTTATGGGCCTGGAGAGCTCATAGCCTGGATGCTGCAGAGGTTGATCTGCTTGTTAGGAGTTGGCTTCTGGAACTCACCAAAGTCACTACAGACTAGAACCCTTGTCAAAACTTGGCCTCTTTTCCATCACCTGCCACATGGTTAATTTAAGAAAGGTGTTGGCAGACTGATGGGCTCTTTCTTAGCTTTAATCTAACTCATAAATCATCGATTTCTGCCCCATGTATCTTCAGTCAACAGATCTGGTGGACTCCACAACTGCAAGACATGGAGCCAATGCACATAGAGATTTTCTTTTAGGTGCATTTCACTCTAAGGAAATAAAATTGCTTCTGTCCTCTATACTTGATACAGAGTTTAAGATCCTCAAGAGCGATTAAAGGCAAGAAGAATTACTGTGTATTCCAGAGGAGCAAATCCCAGGAATGACACCTGAGAGAGGAGAGTCCCCAGATAAACTTCAGCTAATCAACCTCTGGAACAAATAACAAAATGAAAGAAAAGAACCAAAGAAAGATACAGAGAGGAAGGGAGAAAGAAAAGTCAGAACTTAACTCAAAACTACACCCAAAGCAGTCATCTAAGGGGAACTGAGAAGGTAGACCATGACTAGCAGTGAGAAACCAGGTAAATACTTTTGCAGGTAAGTTCACAGGATGAATACAAATACAGAAACTTATTAGAAGGTAAAGAAATGCATATGCAAATAAATGGAAACTCAAGACATCTATATTCAGTTTCTAGACATGTCACTCTGTGTAATTTAAGATTCGTTTCAGCTGCCTAAGCATCAGGACTCTACAGCTCTCTGAGGAGCTCAGTGATATCCCACCTGAACTTGAGCTGCTAATCATGAAGGGTCTAGCTGTCTCTGGTCCTCAGCAATATCTGTCAGCCTTGGCTAGATCTCCTGGATTCCCTAAGGTATTTCCATCGGTACTAGACACCTATAGTTAAGCAACTGACTTGATCTGTTAAACATTCTGTTAGTAAGTATTTTGAGAGTTAGTGCCTCTAACATCAAATGTATAATAGTTTTAAATCCCACCCTGCAGTCACTCTATGCCTCAGTTTCCCTACAGCAAAAGAGAGAGATTTAAAAAAAAACCCAAACCACTTATGCAATACTTAGATCATTAGGCAATGGAAGCCACAGAAGTACTTGGAGGGGTAGAGATGCATGTCTTTTAAAAGCAGCAATGAAAGCCTAGGGTCTAATGCAAATATTAACTGCTGATAGTGAACAGTACTTTAGAATGCCAAAGATATAATAAAATGCTTCATATTTTTCTGTTAACTCACTTTGAACGCTGGTCCCTGTTTCTGTCATAGTGTGCTTTCTAAATCTTTTAAAGAGACTTTTTTTTCATCAAACTGCACTTGTAAGCATTAAAACTTCAGAATATCTTAAGTGATTAGGACAATCTACAAATAGATAGTCATATGCAGTCCTTAATCAGAGCTAGTCCCCACTGGGCAATGATTTGATTAAACTGCTTTTATCTCTGTGAATCCAGAATGGAGTCTTTGATGAAGTTTCACGGTTGTAGAAAGCTGCATGAGAGCTTTTGGTGACCTCACACATTTATATATTTACATCTGTTTCTCTGCAAGTCAACTTTTTTTTTTCTCAGCATACCAAGTGATGTAGGCCTGCAAGTCTGCATAAAATTACAGCTTGTGCCAGGGATACCCATTGCACCTATGCATCAAAAAGATGCATGACTTTCGTTATTGTTTATACCTAGTTCATATACTATGATTTATGACTGATCTAATTGTTTTCTTGCACTTTGGAATTGGTTTACCTGCAAAACAGTCTTCACATTAAGAAACTGCAGTATCATCTGCATCTTCAAATATAGAGTATCTGCACGAAGTCACTACACATTTTTACATCTGAAGGACACTGCAGCCTATTACACAACAAATTATCAAAGTTAATGATGATTGCATATCCATATACATATTCAAGTGTCATACTACTACAAGCACACGTGAACAAGGGGCCTACTAGGTATGATGGAAGTGTCATTCCTGCACGACACTAACAGTGCGTAGGAAAGGCACTTGCTATGTGCGCAAACATGCTGTAAGTAGAAATAAAGTATTTCATGAAAAAACGCTAAATTTTTTAATACTATGTTTCACTGTATTTTTTAAAACATACATATTGCTAAAGTACTGAAAAATATTTACACTGTAAAGTTAATAGGAATCCAGCTGTTTCTTCATATAAAGTCCACACACTTCAGGTAAGATAAACAAATCTTCCTAATTCTAACTGTAGTCTAGTGAATAACTTTCCTAATGCCCAAGGGAGATTAAACACAAGGAGTTAATTTCCACGATCTAATGAATGATTAACCATTAAATCTTTTTATCAGAAAATCACCTTTTTATTAAAATGCTAATTTAATTAATAGAATTTTGCTGTTGAGAATAGTATATATAGGATATATTTGTTCTCAGATGTATGTTATTCCATGGACATTAATTATAACATTGTGATATTCCCTCTTCTGTTCTGAACAGCTAGTAAGACCTGTACTACTAAATCATACTTAATAGGAGTGTGATGGTTGTTGCTTAGGCAACAGAATGAATAAATGCAGGTCAGAATGTGCTTCCAGAAAAACAAAAGCAGGAATAAATACAGAATGAATAAGAAATATGTCTTAACTGACTTTTACTGCATTGAACTATTAGATTTCTTTGATGCAAAGCAGCTAACCTATTTGAAACATTTAAGTTAACAAGATTTTAAACTCTAGTTTCATATGTAAACCACTGTAATAAAGGTAAAGCTGTTCTGTCATATTAAGGAAGACTACAACATACTAAGTTTGGAATAATCTGAATTTTTCTCTTAGCATAGCAGGTGTTAGTTCTCTCATTTTCCTATATACTTCCTAAGTTTCGTTTTACCTGTAACATTTTGGCTAGGAGGGAAAATAGCTTTTAAAACACTCATTTAAATTTTTCAAGAGAGACTTTTCTTACATAATGCTGATGTATTCAAAGGAGTGATATAAAAAGAAATCAATGTTTTATCTCCAATAAAATATAGGGAATATTCAATTTCTGGCACAGACAAAAACTGAAATATGCAAAAGCATGGTGAACAGTGAAATCAATATATTGGAAATTATAAAACTCCTGAAATTATACATTTTTTTTATTACTACACAATTTCCCAGGTCTTTTTTTGCTATTGGATTAATGAGTCTAATATTCCATTCCCATATGCATGCTACCCCAGCTAATATTAAGAGTAATTATGTATTTTATCTGTAATAGATCAGAAAAGGCTTAAAATGACCAGAAAACACTGGCTAACAGAAGTAGGCAAGCCAAACTTAATCTGCCTGATACATTTAAAGTTTGATTTGTATATAGCATAATAAAATCTTGTATGTAATTTGTATGTTTACATAAGTACAGTAATAAGAGATGCAGGAAAGTCTCAGAAATTCCCCAAGAACATGGTTCAGGCCCCTCCAGAGCCAGGGTATGACTGAAAAACCCTCCAGGGCAGTTTATTTGACTCCTCTGGTGCTCATAATTTACATGTGGTAGGTGTACCCCTCTGCATTTGTTATGCCTCCTACAGTCTCTTGTGAACAATTTCCTTTTGTAACCTTTTTAAGACTAAATGATCACCTACTTATGTAACTAATGCTACAACATCACAACATATATAAGAATATGTAGTTACATTTTGGGAAACTGCAGCATGAAACACTTTTTTTTTTTTCTTTTTTTCTTCACCATATTGCTGGGCTGACAGCACAGCTATGTTTTAAAGAATATTTAAAGGTATAGATTACAATGATTTTTACTGATCTAAGCAAATGATCACATGGCAGCTATGTAAAAACAGGAAGAAACCTCTACACTATTATAATGTGGAAATGGCAGAGATATGTGCCTTAATGTTTTGATCAGTAGCCCAAAGGCATAGAATGATGTTGGCAAAATAATTTAAAGAGGAAGGACACAACTCATGTGATGATTTTATAGTTGTAAAATTCATGCCATTTCACTTCTGTTTTTTATATGCCAGATACAAGTCACGAAAAGTTAGAATTGTTCCCAGATATACATGGATACTTAAAATATATTTTAAAGATATTTTAATATATGTTTTAAGCCCTGACACTTTTTAAGAAATTCAGTCAGGGTTTTTGGAAGAGGCTCAAGTAAGAGGAATACTGAAGCAGGTAGAAAAGTGATTATATAACAGCCTTACAAGTAAGCTTCTCTCTTTACTGTCAATATTCATTTCAATGGAAAGTTTGTGCATGACAGGTCTGTTACTTTACACCACATGGTGATACTGTAAATCCTGAACTAAGCAAAATTTCATTTCATTCAAATATTCCTGATAAATGCCTAGAGTTAAAACATGAAAATGGAACAATTAATAGGAATCCATTACTTTTTCTCCCTGGGCATAAGTTTCAACAAGTGAATCCCATAGCCTGATTATCTAAGATGCAAAAATATTTAACCGAGGCATCCAGAATTACTTGCAGAGAGAGGACACTTCATTAAATCATTTTCTGTTATTAAAATACCTCTCAAGGCAAAAAGGGTATTGCATGTTCTTTACTTATCATTACAAGTTAATGTTGAAATAAAAGTAAGAATGTGATGCAGTGCAGAAAGGGGTGTTTGCAGCTTTTTCATACTATGAAAATCCTGCAATGGATTAAAAGAACTGTGCATTTCTCTTCTTTAATCGGAAGATCAATGAGGGAGAGAAAGAACCTTAATATTCAGTTTTTATTTTACCAAATTTCAGGCTAGAATATTTTGTAATGTGTACAGTCTGGAAGTTTATAAAAAGAGAGTTCATATATTAATTCAGCTACACATAGGAAAGTGAAACATGAAACAGATCTTAGTGCAATGCAGAATAGCTCTAAGGTTTTTATGAGCACATAAGAGACAGACAAAAAAGGCAGCTACAGTGTATATACAGAGCTATGCACGGAAGATTTCTTACCATAAATTGAACATTGTCAAATCCATTAGCCAGCAAGTGGTTTTCATACTGAGGTAGCCCAATATTTTCCAACCATTGTCCCACTGTCTGGACAGGGCATCGGGGTCCTGTAGGAGGGTGAAGAGGGAGGCGTTTAAGCAATGAATAACCATCCACTGGATAATAGCGGTAGTCCTGGGCTGAGAGGTGGCATTGCCACATCGTGTTCCTGGAAAAGTTGGTATCAAACGAGCCCGCCAGCTTGACAGATTAATGTCTTCAGCAAGCAGAAAAGTCAGAAGTAAAACATAGTTTTCAGGGCAGTATATAACGCAAGATCTGATCGCAGCTCTACATTTCTTGGTTATTAATCTTTACTACAGACCAGTACGTCATACAGTTGGGGAAAAAAAAAAAAAAGCATATCAAGCTGTCAGCTAAGCTGTTCTCCGTTATATGTGATTGTTGGAATACTCCACAATGAGCAATGCACTGCCAGCAGCAAGAATTCTTTTTATCAAGTACTCCTACACTCATCAGTATGCAGCTCCATGCTTCTTGCTCCCCCTCGCTCGCTCCCCTTCATTACCCAGCCTAGGCTACACCTCGCATTTTCAATAATAGCCATCAGATAAGGCAGATTTTTTTTTGTCTGCAAGCTGTAAGCCTGCTGCTGCTGCTTCCTCCTACACACCCATCCAAGCGTCAATCTTGAATGATGAGAGCAGTCAAAACAAATGCAGAAAATAGCAAGATTCAAAAGCAACCTAGAGCACTTAAATCTGAATAGAATCTTCATACCAGTTACGCTTTACATACCTATTTGTTGCAGATTTTTACATTTCACAAGACATTAAGAGATGCAATACTTAAAGCATAGCCCATGGCATGGTTTACTATGCCTTCCCTTTTCCCCTTTTAATGTAAGATAAGTAGTGGTCTGCACCTCTGCTTATATAATAGCAAAACCCTTTAATGAATCAATAATGAATATACTTCACAGTTTCTCTCGTGTAGTACAGCAAAAGACATAAAAGGCACAACAATTTTAGTCAAAGTAATTAGATTATCTGCATGATTTCTTCAACCGTAAAATATTATAAGTCACAAGAAAAGCTTCATGCCCACATATAATAATTCAATTTGAAAAGGTCACCATTTCAAATGAATAATTAAAAGAATAAAATTGTAAGTTTATATCCTTTCTTACAAAAATGTGAATGATAGCAAGTAGACATATAAGATTCACATGGTTTCTAGAGAGGATTTAAATTTTATCAACTATAACTGGGAAAAAAAAGATTATGAATTTTAAATGAGCGCAAAATTCATTTTCTGCATAAGAAATCAAATACCTCATGATGTGTTTTCTATCTACGTTCCGTCTTTGAGACAGTTTCTCTCGAGATGGAAATATTTTATTCCTTTGTTCTGAAAGGAATGTTTACTAAACTTTTGTTTTTCATAATTGTATGAAAGGACTTAGCAAAAAAAGGCAGGAAATAGGTATATTCAGGGTACAATTCTAGAAGGAATCCTGTCAGCGGTGCTTCATTTATTGAACACATTAATTACTTTTTTTGTTTGTCTTATCCATTGTGAATCTAGAGCAATGACCATCTCTAAGGAGGAATTTAATTCCAGGCATGAGGAAATTATAGATATTTGTCAAGGGGATAATATGGGATTGATGGTACTATGGCAGATAATTGTTCCATAGAAATCCAAACCTACAGTCTGACCAGCACATTATAATACAAATTCTGTGCAAGTGCCACACAGAAGGTCCCTGATCAGTTGCAGAACAGATTCTAAATACAGCTGAATATTTAGAATTAACAATATTTTAAGAGTTTAAACTCTAATCTGACTAGTCCTTGGACTAAAACTGGATGACCTTTCACTCTGATACTGATGCTTGGATTTGTGAAACATCCCATACAAACCGAAGTCCATCATAATTTTGTAGACTAATTTTCATTGAGCCATAGAAGATCTTTCACAAGGTTGGAAAGTTGCCTAAGGTCTCTTATAAGATCTTCTGTTATTCCAGGTATTCTTACTGACTTGATAAATTTACTACACAAAGTATGAAAGGTTCATTAGGTCTTTAAAAAGAACACTGAACATTCACCAGGCGCTGGTAAATCTGCCATTGCTGAAGAAACTTTTAGGAGTTTTCTAATTGCTAAATGTACTTCAAATAAATGTCTGGATGATTAACTTCTTCTCAGAGAAAGTAGGTATACCAAATTGATAGGAAATCTAGGACTCATGGAGATACAAATGCATTTGTTCACACGTCTGGAAACCATCCCTATTTTGCAAAGTTTTCTCTACTATGATCAATATCTTTGTATATAGACAGATCATAATCCCCTCAGGACTGTGCCCAGTCCATAGCATGAAGAAGGGTAAGCTACGTTGAGTTGAAATATAGGGGACTTCCCATGAGTAGGAAAATTCAAAAGGCTGGGCAAGATCTTCAGAGGGCAAATCGAGAACAAAGTTATCTTAAGATGAGAGTTACATCCTTTCTGAATTTTTCTTAGTCGACTGAGAATTAATAAACATCTTTGAAAAGGATTCCTGATTTTGTCTACCCCTTTCCCCTGTAAGCAGAAAAACTGATACCAGAAAGATCTAGTGAAGCATAATTCCTTTGAATGGATTATCCATGACTGGCTCCTGTATTTCCTATAAATGCAGCGACACAAATGTCCCTGCATTGTGCTCCCCAATACCAAAAATTTTCTGCCCACGAAAAGGCAGACACAATAATCAATACACTAGTTCCATGGTCAAACTGCTTCTTCCTTACCTTACTATAAACGGCATGGAAGCTATGCTGCCAGTGATGAGGAGTGCTTGGCTCAATGCCTAGCAACAGTGTAGGCAAAATTCAGCTGCTGAGTGGCTCCCCAGACACATTTCCTCATGTAGCTGTTGGTACTGTGTCTAACTATCTCCATGGCTCCGACACTGGATGATTACAGCACTGCTGGTCCCACTGTGCACTCTCCTCCAACTCCGTCCTTTGCCAGTATAACTACATGTCTGAACCCATCAACACAACATAAGGTTGCTCAGCAAGGGGAAAGAAAATAAGGAGAAACAGTCAGCTTGCTTTCTAGTCCTCATCCCTGACTATTGTCTCATTGCTAAAGTATCCTGTTATCTACAAGTTTTCTTCCCTCCTTCTCCCACCAAAGGTTGTAGCAAGGCAAAGGCAAAGGGAGGCATAGAACAGAGCCAGGACTGTTCGGATTAGGGAACTTGCAGCTCTTCAAGATCTCCAGATCTTTAGTTCAGGTGTCTTACCTCAGTGGGGCTGCTTGGGCAGTTTTTCTGAGCCAGTGCAATGGGAACCTGGAGCAGATGCTCCTGCTTTGAGACTAAAAGGCTATCTCTGGATTTTTTTAAGTCTATGACTCAGTGCCAGCCCCACCAGTGTGCTGCTGCAGGCAGTGCCTACACTTCGCCTGTGCCTAAAGCTGGTGCTGACATTGACAACCGTCATACAGACTGTATGAGATGGTCTCACCTCAATGTATTTACACACTACTGTGCTTTCCTGTCATTTCAAAGGACATAAATCCCATGATAATCCTTCTGTGATGCCACAATCAGAAAAGATGTACCCATTCCTACATAGGAAAACTGACATGTAAGTCTCTTACAGAGATAGCAGTACTTGGCTCTTTCTTCTCCAAGGCAACAGAAGAAGCACACTGAAGTGATGTCTGCAAGAAAGATGCCATCTGGTATGCTATACGATAATTTCTACAAGACATCTTGTTCCCAATGGGATTCAGGATATGTTTATTGTGGGGTTTGGAACTGACTGAATCTGTGGTATCAGAGGGCACATGATTTCAAACATGTTGTAAGGCAGATCTGCTCTAAATGCTAAGTAATTTAAGGTCCTCTCAATTTTATTTTTTTCTACTGTTAACAACATGAATTTTTCTTGATTTTTCTCTATTTTTTTTTGGACTGAGGAGGAGGAGAAGAAACTGCAGTGATTATTTGTAGAGGAGGTGTTCCCCCAGTCATTATGAATAGAATATTTTAAACAATTCTTTTTTGGTACCCAAATACCTGTTAAACATTGCTAAACATTTCTGGTGGTAAGGAAACAAGAAGTGGAGGATTTTAGTAGCGACTAGTAGTGACCAAAAATTTTTTGAGTAGACAATATGAAAGAATGAATCATATAGGTAAGCTGGCACCCAGTTTAGCAAAGCTGGAGAAGAAATTGGTGCAAGACTAAGTACTAAAAACTTTTTTTTTTAATTAAAGATTTCAGCCTTGTCCAAAGCTAAATGGGATAAAATTTTTCTCTTTATATTTATGAATTCAGGCAGATAAAAAAGTTACCTGTCTACATTGTGACAGAACTTGTGTGACAGCAGTTAGCATGGCAGGGTGTTCTAGTGAATAAACTAACCTAATGCATCTCCTCTCTCCTGAGAGGAGATAAGGATAGCTAGGAACAGGATGATGTATGAGAAAAACTGTGCCTAACATCCAGCAGACCTCTATAATTAAAGTTTATTATGGGAGAAGCACACTAGGTTCCAAGAAGTGTATGCAGGATTCTAGTTTACCTTACACATTTCAGTTATACTATAAGGCAACTCCAAAGGTGTAGAGATTTTAAATAATATTTTTCATAAAACTCTGAAAAAAATGGATGCCTTACATAAAATGTGTAACTTCTGTCAGCAGCCTGGCTCTTTGGATGATGATGGCACTGTGGATGATAATATTTGGTGATGCTGAATATTTCTCTGAAAGTGTTTTTAGAGACATTTTTCATGGCATATAAAGAAACAAAACAAAATCAACAGGGACAGCTTGAATTTAAGTAACACTGTCTAGTATCTGTGATCTAAAGGTTACATTCCATTGCTTATGTGTAGCTCAGAACTCACAAAAATAGCTCTCAGATCACAGCTAATCAAGCTAACGGAAAAACCTTCAGTGACTAGGAAAAACCATCCTCACAGTTCTTTTCTGATTTTTACACCAATATTGGTTATAACTCTACATTACCGCTGTGTAAGTACTGTATCTATAATAACTATAACCTCAAAGTCAACAAGGAAAATTCATTTTACTTGACAGATGATTTGTCAACAGTGACCTGTACTTTGTGAACTGCACTGGCTCTTCTACGAGTTTGCATTTCTGACTGCTGATGTATTATTTACCCAAAAAGAGCTCAGTCAAAGCACTCCACTATATCATGAAACATAGATTTATCACAGACACTTCAAAGTTAGAATATTTTTCATGTTCAGTTGATTGCTTTGACAACTTTAATTTAGCCTCCTTCAGAACGCATGCTGTTCAGCCAATGAGGAGCAGATCTTATTGGAAAATTAAAATACCAGTTTTCTAGAGCACAGCCACTGGACTAGGACAATTTTCTATTTTAAATTAATAGATTTTGGGGATAATTTCTTTCTAAAGACATCGGGATAATCAAACTATATTACATAGCATTGCAACACTCACGACTTCAGTCAGATGTATATCCTTGGTTTACAGAACAGAAATGCAAGATGCAACTGACTGATTCACAAGAACTAGTTAAGAACAGATGGATTTTTCACTGCAAGACCACAGGATCAACTGCATTGGATCAGAACGCAGCTTTATCTAGCTCATCATTCATCAGCTTCGATCACAGTGACTACCTTAGATAATTACAGAAGAGCATAAGAATAAGATGGACATCCAGTGATCCTGTCCTAGCATTTTCCCAGTTTCCAGCAATTTGCAGCTAAACGTCTTCCTCAAAGAGAAAGTGTCTTTATGCTTAATTGTCCTTTATGTATTTTTCTGACAGTTTGGTGTTTGATGAAATATGGTCTAAGAAAGAGCCATCCTTATTCTGACTTCAAGGGTAGTTAATAATATTTTCTGAAAAAAGGAGTTACAGTCTCAGAGCAATTTCTGTCCTTGTCTTGGGAAGTTTTATGGGATAATAGTAACACTACACTCACCACCTATGAGTAATCATTTTCACTGCTTTCATCTAGTAACAAAAAAAAAACACTTGAAAATTTACATGACACCATGACCAATCAAAGTATTTTACTTAATTCAGTAAAAATTTTAGACTACTGTTAAAAGCTAGTACACTGAGTGCATATATATAAAAGACGTATACTACATAGTCTTGCTAAAAATACTAAGGAAGTTCGACCCTTTATACTATAATTCCTGGCACCATAAACTTAAATTTATGTAATTTCAAAATTGAGCAAATCTTTTTACAGCTCTGTGCTAAGCAACACTGGACTAGCAAACAAGCAGAACTAGGTAACACAGAACTGGGTAACAGAGAACTATTTGAAGAAAGTGCTCAAAAAAAAGGTATCTGCACAGAGATATCTTAAGACTTTAAATACAGCTGTTAAATAAATGGTAATATTGATTTCATAGGTTTGGTAACTGCTGCAAGGTCTTGTGAAGACCTGTGGAAATGAGAAGCATGTACTGGCACATATCTTTGAAATTCTGAATCATGAAATTATACATGATGGAAGATTGAAGATTTCTCCTGGTGTTATTTTATAAAGCAGATTCAACCTGAGACAGTGTGGCACTTTTTTTTCTGTTTGCTTTTGCCTAGCTGGGTTCAGAGGCTCCCCTGCCCCCAGTGCACCAGCTTTTAGAGTGAACTCCTCCTTTGAAAAGCTGATCAGATGAATTCGCTTCTCTCCTTCCTATTCTTTCTAACTTTGTTTTATAATTCATTTTCTGTGCTCCCTATTTATCTCACTTTTTCTTATTCTCCTTGTAAATTATGGTCATTTGCCCTTTTGTCATCCTTCACCTCCAGCTACTACAATTCGTTGTTTTGTTTCACGTCAGTCTTTTTCCTTTTCTAATCTTTTTCTCCCGCTTCCCCTTTCAAATCTTTTAAAACAGGTAAAAAAAAAAAGTTTCATTTAAAAATGAAATTACTTATCTGAGATTGAATAACCCCCTGAGATTTCTTTAGAGTTGAGACTAGGTTGGATTTGCAGCACCTGGCTCTGCCCACTGGGTGCAGACAGCTCCCTGCTTTTTAGGGAACAACCATCCCTCTCAGCTTCCTGACAAAAAGTCAGGTTCTTAACAGGAACTTGCCTTATTACACAAAAACTCTATAACCACCTTCTGTAATATTTATCCCCTGCTAACACAGGCTCTGCAGCACAACAAGAAAACCGCAGCATCTTTCAATGAATAATAAAGACGTTACTTGAGTGGGTGGCATGCTGGCACAGCTCTGGCAACTCACTGGACTGTTTGCATATGGATGAGCTTACATAAACCCAGTTCATCCTGTCTGTGAGCTCCCTCATGCCAACAGCTCTATTCTCACTCTCCCACCTCTGGAGCCTAGGGTCTTGTTTCAAGAAGCTGTGCTGATGCTTAGAGCAGGGCAAACATCTCTCATGGCATTGTACTTAGTCCTGCACGGCTTTATGTTTCAGAAATTGGAATGATACAAATGCAGCTCTTCAGACAAGTTTCATAAAATGTACTTCAGGAATCATTCCTTACCTAGCTCATTTGTCAAGGCTAAAAGATCTCAGCTTGAGCTCAAGTGATCCTGCAGGTACATGTTGGCTGAAAATGCACTCATCAGACTAGTTCCACTAATGTTTTATAATGATTATTGCATGTTAATGATTATTTCCTATACTACAAAGAAGATCAAAACTTGAACTGGTTTAATAAGCAAACCCAGCACCTACATTTAGTCTCTTACATTCTCCTCTAGAGCCATTTAGCCACATTTCTTTGCACTCGTTTCAAAAACTTCATGAACATGGATTTTCTTCTTGCATAAATTTGAGAAGAATGGCTGGTCTCTATATAAATGCCGTATTGATATGCAAATAGAGGGATTTGTGTACTGACAAGATAACATATTCTTTAGAATTATGCCCTATGGAACACTTCAAATAGCCTACCAGAAAACAAAAGTAGCACAAAGTAACTGAGATAGGCCATCATACTCTGTAATAAAAAAGCAAACAGCAGAGTTTTTAAGAAATATTTATCTAAACTCATGCATGAAGTGGAAGTACTGTCAATGAAAAATAAATACACTTTAGAAATAGCTTCCAGAACAATTCACCACTTTAGACAAAATGCTATTTTTAGCATTTAAAAGAAGTTCTTATTAGCAATCAATAAGTTAACCTCAGCCGTTCTCAGAATTGTCATAATGCAATAACCAAAAAAAAGAGCTAAAGGCAGCAATGGATAAAAGTAGAAAAACAGTTTTTTAAAATTCCTGGTATCATGAGTTATGATGTAAGGGTGCTAAGTAGTAAATAGCAAATAATTTTTGAAGGATGTGAAGGCATTCAAATGCAGTACCTTCCTGAACACAGGGAAACGAAACAAGAAAATACTGATCCTAGCGTTACAATCATGAACTCAGGTTAACAGTCTGGGTTAGAAAGTAAATGAATTCAGTTTAATAAGTTCAATATTCTGAATTACTTCATTTTCTGTAGGTGGAATGAAATCTAGAAATAATTTGCTGTGCTGTAAAGTCTATAACAAGCCAAAGATTTTTCAACTAGCATGTGATGTTCCTGTGATTATTCGAAATGTGATTACTAGAAATATGAATCTAAGGATTCATATCTGTTTAAATCCAAGGACTACTAGAAGGAAACATGAGTGAATCAGCTGAACTTTCAAGAAACCATTATTAATACAGTCTTAGAAGACTTAGATCTCTATATTATTTATGAAAGATAAACTTCATCATAGTCTCACCTGCCACAACGTCTCCAACCCTGACATATTTCTAAGAGCACCACTCCTATCATCTCATATAAAACACCACCAGAGATACTGAAAAAAGTTTTAGAGATTTGCCCTGAGCAATTATGTATAAAAATAACAAACTGATTACTAAAGGCAAATCTGTAAAATCTGTTTTAGAAGTTAGGAATATTCTGTTGCCTTTAAAGTATTTCCTGGCCACAGGCTGTTAAAGCCTCCTTTTTCATCAGATATTTTTAATTGCATTGATGTGCTAATTCCTATTCTGCATACATTTTTTCAACCTGGTATTGAATTTGATTCTGCTTTAGAAATAAACACTGTTTAATTTAGTCAAATAAATTTAATAAAATATTAACATACATGTGTGTAAGTGGCTACACAGTTGCAAGGTTCAGATTAAACAGCAAGGAAAGAGCTGAATCTAAGCACGTTATTTCTAAAACTTTCAAGCAATCTGATAATTCTTTTCACATCATTTATCATGGTTTGAAAAAGATATCTCTTAACCTCTGGAACTACAGTAGGATGATTACTAGAGCATTACAGAATGAGGGCATCATTGGTTTGTTACTTTTTAGGCACTCCAGCATTAGTTTTGTGAAATCCAGCCAAACTGTCCTTGTGGAGAAGACATAGATTATTAGTACTCCCCTCATACCGTTGTGGTTCGGTGGAGAAACAAACAAGACCTCAGTCTTACTGGAAATAACTTTGAAAATGTTTTAATCCATTTTTTTTTTTTCAAGTTCCTAAATCTGAAATCTTCCTTTGTTGATCCCTTTATCTCTTATCTAGATGGGCAAAGCTCAGACATATATTCAACCCCATGGAGGAAAAAGATACCTTCTATACAGCTCAGTGACTTCAGGGATTGGTCTGACAGAGGAGAGAATTGACCAGGAAGAGCAGATTGCAGCATTAACATCATCCTCAGAAATGTTTTTAAATCCACTTAAGAGTAAGGGACCCATTTATTACCAATAGAACCCACGAGGTAATGTGAGCAGTATTATTTTTAAGCAACTTTCACAACCAATTTATTTGAGATCTAATATGATTTGTTTTTATCAGTGTGATTTTGTAAGGTTAGGCCATAGGCATGTATATCCAAACTTTTAAAGTGAGAATAACTTTTATTCACTTAATTTTGATTTTCTGTAGAGCAACATGTACAGTTTTTCTTAGCTCTGTCCCCAAACAGGTTTAAACATCATGCTACTGAACTCTCCATTTTACTATTATTTATTATTATGCTCAGTATTTCTGAGCTTCATGGCCTTGGAAGTAACTGAAAATCTGATTCTCTGAATTTTGCATTCTGTGCATTCATACCATTCTGCACTCTGTCTCAAAACAAATACTAGAGGTGTATATGAGTATAATACAGGTCTATATCACGACTTATTTACTTATTACCATACACATCTTCTTTAAAACTCAGTATCTCTCATTTCTCCTAAAAGGAAATTATATAATGTGTGAGTATTTTTAAAATACTGAAACAAGGCTTTAATAACAGTGGTAAGTACTCTATTTGAATTTTCATAGATTTCAGTAGCATTCAAATTGTACATAAATTGTTCATATCTGTGGTCACAAAGACTTCTTTTTTAACCATATTTAATAGTAGAATGTATGGATCAGCTATTAGTTTAAGAACAAAATAGAAGAAGAGATGGCAGGGATTCAGTATGCATCACTTCTCTTTCTGAGAAAAAGTATTTCTAGAAAATAAAAAATAAGTACCTTTAAATCTGACAAAATTTTCCAAAGAAGAATACATTATTTGTATTCTGTGAGAGGGAAAAAAAAAAGTTTGGTTGCTCAGAAATAACAGTATGGCAGACCAGACTGCTCAGGTTTTTAGTTTTTATTTTTTTAAAAGGAGAAAATATCAGTATTGAAATAGGGCCTTAATTTCCTATGCTGCTTCAATAAAACATTACATCTGATGTGGGGAAATACCGCTGAAAAGTCTCAGCATATTAAGTCAGTCAAAATTACATGTCAATCCTCCAATTAAAAGAGAGTTTGTACAAGACTCCTTTGTTCAAGCAGTTCTGTTGCCGACCAGGTCTGACAGCCACAAGCAGACTACACCAAAATTGACAAGAATTAAGCTATACATTTACTCTCTGATGGATGTCAATATTTATGACAATATAATTCCATATTCCTAAGTTTCTTTGTTTGCTACTAATATTCTCTATTCCTTCTAGAGGATGCATGCCAGAAATCATTTATCCAAGTCTGTGAATACAATGACTGAATTCCTTTGCAACAGTTTTAGAAAAAGAAGCCTAACTCTGAAAAGCATGGACAGAGATAAAAGGTAAATGTTGATTGGCCCTTACACAGAGAGTGGAAATGTAAAAAGAAAACATGTCAGAGTTAAGACTACTTTGGTAAATATGGTCCGATGACTTACATTTTTACTCTATTTTCTGTTTAGCCTGAGTCTTCCTTTGTAGTAGGCTGTTTCAAACAAAATTGGTGTATGAAGAACATAGAGCTGAATATTACATTTATGACATTACAGGGTAAAATTGCTAATATAATAGGAATACTTGAGTATAAGAAAATAAAATAAACGCCTGCAGCTTCCGACTCCCATTGCATTTATTATAAAACATAGCTAAAAGCTCTACAATTATCTTACAGTTTGCCCAGTTTCTGTAAGGTTTGTTTTGGGATTCAATGAATCCTTAAAATAGATGCATTTTCATCTCTTGTTTAGGTTTTTACAACGTAGCTGTCAAAAAAAATTAACCCAATTATATGTGATAACTTTCCGTACAAGTTGTATCATCTTTAGGTAAGTTCAGTGACATGCAATACACTAGGACTATCATGTTCTCAGTAAATAAATGCTAAAAATACTTCCTCGTATTTTATAGCCATATGCCTTCTGTTCTCCACTATTTTATAATCTAGATGATTGCATACACTTAAATTACAATTGAAATGAAGATATTAGTAATAGAAACAGGAAGATTGGTACAAATAATGCAAGGACAGAAATGCATGTGTGAAAGCACCAGAAAAGACAGTGCCTCAAAGAGTTAAAGGTATGGTCTGTACTGATAATCAAGGACACTGCTGGCAGTGGTAAAACACCAGGGAATATGTTCATGTCAAGAGGAGGAGTGTGCTCTGATAAAACAACAGCTCAGACAATTTATCAGCAGAAGATGCTGCACTACAGCAACAACATTACGGCACATGCATGTGATATTCATCTTTTTGTTATTCCAAAAGGATGACCTAAAATATCTGAGAAAAGGAAGCAAAACCAATGAGTGACACTGAATAAAATTTTGGATCAAAAGGACCATACCACAGCAAAGGTTGATTCCTAAAGGTCTATGAAAAACTCATTTGCTTTTCCTAATCAAAAGGAACCCAACAGATACAATAAGAATGCAAGAGTCAGCCTACCACGACACACATAAGTGACCATGGACAGGCAACTTGGCCGTGCACACGTGCACACCCCGGTGCTTTGGGTACTGAGCATGACAGGCTCCATAGGAGAACATGACTGACTGAAAACAGTTTTACGTCAAAGAAGAATCCCTTTTGCCTTCCGTTACATGCCATATTGACTTTGGTTGTGCAAATCCCCCCAGCTGTTCCGCCATTGCAAATTAAAATTCCACATTCACATTCCAGTTGTTAATAAGATACAAGGAAGGGCAGAACCAAACACAAATGTGTGTCTCTCCTAAAGTGCAGTCCTATAATTGTTTCTAAAGAGTTCAAAGACTTGCAGCTTAAGAATTTCAGACTGCATATGCATTTCCTATTGGGGAGCCATCAAACAGCACTGGGAGCAGACACCAGCTGCTGGAGCTGCCTCGTCTCATCGGGTCCCTCCTCTACCAGCTACACAGTCAGGTTCCCTCTGTCTTTACTTTTTTTGCTATCTTTGATGCTACAGGTATTTTGGTCTTTTTGCACAGCATATCAGCTTCAAAAGGAAGTTGGGAGGAAAGCAACGTTATCCTTATTTTACAGTCTGGTTGTTGTAGTTGGCCATTGCAAAATTATAGAGTTATGTGTTCAAAACTTTAAGCTTAAGAGGTGTCCCATTTCATGAGAAGTTTCATGGCTCATTTAATTAAATTCTATTAATTAAGTCCACTTTATCAAAGCTCTTAGTTTAACCAAATGGAGATTTAAAAAGGACAAGGTAAATGCTGCAAAACAGGGACTAAATTACAATAAAAATATATACTTTTAAGTCTATAATGTACCACTGTGAAATCTGCCTTATGCCAACATGCCTACACATTTCCAATTAAAATTCTGCCTTAATTAAGTACTTATATTTTATCTGTTTTCAGCTCTTGAAGGAAGGAGGATATTAACAGCTTTGGAGGAAAACCACTTTGCCAAAACTGCAGCCATATGGCAGCAAACAGAAAAGGGCTAGCCTAACAAGGCTTCATTTGTTAAAAGAAAGTTTGACTTATATATTATAGTTATATATTAGCTTTTATAGGCAGAACCACACCGAGAATGATGAAGGCTTCATGTCTGAGATGTGGCAGTGGAGCAGATGGAACAAAGAGAGGAAACCAAGCATGTAGCTTCAGGCAGTCAAGGGTTTTGCCCAATTTCTATTATATTACAACTGTACAGGGCACAACACAAACCCTTATGCTTCTCATTCAGCTTTTCTGGCTGTGGCCCCACCTGATTCCATCTTTTCCTAAGCTGCTGAAATCACATCTGATTTAATTTCCAAATCTTTGTGCTCAAAGTCACTTCCCTCACAAATCTGAACAGTAAGATTTCTTAAAATTTTCCCCACACTGCAAAAGAGAAATCATCAATAATAGCCTTGGTCATACCAGTAGAGAAGGTAAATAAAGAAAATAACTTCCATATGATGACTGTCTACAGCTTTCATCCTGAAATGGAAGATTTGAAAAAGAACACTGCAAAATGCATTCTAATACAGTGCTGTGTGACTAACTCTCATTCCCTGGCATTAAATTTGGACTACATGACATTGAAACACAAATATATAGTGGGCACATCAAGAAGCAATAAGGTCTTGTTGGTGCAAAAACTTGACATAAAGTGGAGTTGCAGGGTCTTTTCTGAATACAGCACAATGCAGTGCAGTCCTGCTTTCAAATGAGGTACAGCTAGTGCAGTCAACTCAGGCATAGCCTTCAGGGATCCAGGGTCCTTCTGGTTTCAAAGCAGCCCTAAAAGAGCCAACTCATGAGTCTCTCTGAAGCTTTAGACATGAGGATACATACTGCTAAAGTAAATATTCTGCAAGATTTGCTAGCTTACTTGAAAGTCTTTTTTTTTCATGTGGTGTGATTCTGTTTCATATACCTCTTCCAGTAAAAAGCAGCATTAATCTTTGAAAGGCAATCACTCAGGTTGTGTCCGTGAGCAAGGTTTGTAGCCTTGATATTGATATTAAGACATAGATGCTGCATGTGGTGCTAGGATTATCTCCAAGCACAGGAAAGGGCACTGCTCTCACTAAAGGGCAACAAAATACCCTGTAAAATACAAACTTGCTAAGTGCAATGAGAATTTTGCTTATTTCAGCAGTAAGAAAAAGGCTTGTTCAGTATATTACATTTCAAACCAAAATTTTAGATCAAGAAAATTAAGGTAATTCAGTAAACTCTACCCTGTCTGCCTCTAGGTGGAACAATGATAGCACTCAAGGTTAGGTACATGCTCAGCTGACCAAAAATATCCTGACTTGTATACACACAGCAAATGTTTAGTGCATTTATGGATAGTACCCAAAATAGAATTTATGATTAGTAGGATTATAAAGCTGTAAATCACCCTCCATGTGCTAGAACACATCTGACAGAAGTGGCTCTCTCAAAAGCCCTGCACAAACCTAAAATGATTGTTGACTATTTTGATGTCGAATGACTTTCAACAATTATTTTCTTAGTCATTATACTAATTGGTCTTATTTGAAACAATTCTAGCTTTAATCGTGATGATGATATGATATCCATCACCAATGTTAGTCTGGGTTTTTTTGAAGTAGATTATTTTCTGATTATTCCCTTCCAAGTGGTTTGCAAATACAAGTAAAGTCTGAGTCACACACCTGCAAACAGCTACCAAGCTCCAACTAACACAGAATTACTGCTATGTATGTCTTGAAAGACTTCTTAATGTTGAAAAAAACAATTTTCATAATTAGGCAAAGAAAATATAAAATTGTAGTGTTTCTTCTTTTTACTTTATAGATAAGTTCCTTCTAAATAATGTTATCACAGTAATCACAGCATCATTACAAAATAGACTCAAAGGGGCATAATCCAGCGACCTATTCCATTCTGACGAAGCCAAAGTCAGTTACATCTCAACTGTTATTCCTTCTCATTCTGGCAAATATTCAAAAACCTTGAAGAAGCTGCTGAATTTAACCAAAGTTATAATCTTCCTAATAATCTATTTGGATGCTTCACTATATCACCTTTATAATTTTGTCCTGTGGAAGAAAAGGAAGATTAATTTTAGGTAGTTTTAGACAGCTACATCTGAGGAGGTCCTCCAAGGCACTCCCAGTGCCATTTTGCATGCTTCAGACATTTAGACATGATGAAAAATGACAAAAAAGTGCCTGCTTATCTAACGCAGCATTAGTGGCTCAGATGTGCTCAATGCAGTCCACACTCCAGAACTCTGAATTTAGGCATTATGAATAAGATAAATCTGTCTGACCTACCATTCACATCTGTCTGACTTACCATTATTTCCATCAAGCTCATGCTTTCTTAATTCATTTGCAAGGAAAACACATGAGACAGTGTCAAAACCCTAAAGGAAGTCCAAATACTGGACACCTACTGTTTTTCCCTTACCTACAAAATATCCACGCCTAGAAAGGGATTAGATGGCTTTAATAGGTTTGCTCTTGGCAAATCCATGTTGTTTATTACTTATTTCTCTGTTATTTTCTAGCTACTTAAAGAAGTATATCAGTTCATTGACTTGTCTATTAAGTGAAAATAATTCCCCACATTCTTCTTCCTTTCCTCTTTCAAAGATAAGTTCTATGTCATTCTCATTTAGTCTTTTGGTACCTGATACATCCTTCAAGAAATCTCACAGAAACCCACTAATAGGGCTAAGTTTTGCAGATAATTAAGAAACCTAACCCACATAGTCTGTTCTTTGGTATCTACAGTTGAGGTTCTAGCTCTAGGATTAACTGTGCATGTCATATGGTCACCGACAACCTTGTCAGTAAACGCATGTAATGAAAAAATCACTGTATGCTTTTCCTTCACTGTATGCTGCACCTTTTCCTTTCCTCCAGTCACTCTCTTATGTGCTGAATATTTCTTTGTTCTTCCTCTATCTATTGATGTACTAATATAATTATGTTATATTAAATCTTGCTAGCTGCATCTCACTGAGTGCTTTGGCACTTCTGAAATGTCTCTACGTGCATGTGTTGTTCCACCATGTTTAGTAAAGAGAGAAATTTTCTTCATTTTGCATAAAGTGAAGGAAGAGATGCAAATTTAGCTCAGCTGGTCTTTTGCACTTTCTTTCCTTTGCAATGGTGAAGGTTGTACTATGGTCGTTAGTAGATATTTATTGAAAACTCTACAAATTTGTCTTTAACCTGTGCCCTATATATTTTTTTTAAATAAAATCTCTGAATTTATTGAATTCTACTGTCTTCAGCTTTTTTTTTTTCTGGATAGTCTGTCAATGTAATTTCTTCCACTAGAATGGCAACTAAAAACCCCATTAATATCACGTCCTATGTCTGTTATCAAAATTTGTTCTTATTTGCTTCCTGGTCAGCAGTCCTACTTTTGATTTGTCAGAGGACATCAACAGCCATCTTCCTCTCTATAGTTTTAAGCTTGCTCCTCCAGTACCTGTACTGCTACCAAATGGAAAGTTCTGCTTTAATTTCTTTGCTCCTGAATATATGCTGTGGATGAAGTCCTCACATGCATACTCAGTTTTGAATCTCTCCTTTTACTGCTTCTCTGATTGCTTCTTAAGAGATTTCCCTGGAGATCTAAGAGAATTCTTTCCGGATATCACCAGGAGGAAAATATAGGCCAAAGTTCTGGCAAGTCCATTGAAGAATTTCATCACAAGATGTCATCATTGTCTAATTTTAAATAAAGCTATTTAATTATGAGTATATGACATATTTCAAATATTTTTCAATGAGAATGAGATACTATGTAGTATAAAAAGCTCTTTATGTTCATGACTGATAGAGTATTTGTGTTCAAGTTTTACGTATTTTTGTTTTTATTAGCAGTTCATAAAAACACTAAAGCATAATATGATGTACAGGACTAAGCAAACACTAAAATGAAGGATTCCATAGGAAGCTACATCTGCTCTTCAGTATTATCAGAAGTTTTCCTACTTGCTAAAAAGTTATTAGATAAATGAAGTTTACTGAATACAGTGCTCAGTAATCCAGATGCTTTCAGTTCAACAGTAGAAGTTTCTTTGACTCACACACTCTGAACATTAAAAACATTTTTAAGCTTTACTGGATAATCTCTTTCCACTTATATTCAAGTAAAAACTAAAAAACCTCATATTTATACAAAAACTGATGAAGTATTTCAAAATTATATTATCATATATCATACTACTTAATTTTTATTCCGAAGCATAGGCCAGATTTTTACCTTTGGCTGTGTTATATTTAAGGAGAAGCCTGCTAGCAGTGAAAAATAAGAACGCCTTATTTCCTCCTAGATAACCTATTGCTTGGGTATTACTTGGACAATAAAAAAGAATATCCTTGAAGTATAACATGTTGGATGCATGTAATGCATTTGATTCAATTATAGTTCCCTTTGCTTTGCTGCCTAAACTGTGTTTGACTGAACCTGGAAATGGCCAAAAGGAATGCAAAGTGGAAGACACACATGTGAAGCTGCATATATTCAGGTCTGTAGCAGAAAGACATGCCTTTCTTGCAATATGCATGCAAAGCAAAACTGATAAAATTTAAGGAAACATAGCTGTATTTTGATTCATCGTAGCTTGATTTCTTAATTAAGAGCAAAATCTAATTATCATCCTAAACTAGCTAAAGACCATTAAAAAGTTGACAGGAAAGAAAAAAACTGTCGTTGTTCAGAAAACTGCACACTGAATAGAAAGTAAGTTGGGACTCAATGTCCACTCTGGGAAAATGAAGCAAAGAAAAGAGTAGATCTTCTGCCAGGTGCACGAGTTGAAACACCAAATGCCATATTTGAATGTCAAGAAAAATAGTCTATGCAGTAGGAGCCACAAAATGGCTGATGACAAGAGTTGTGAGGTATTTTCTGATCTTAAAAAAGTAGAAAAAGAAAAGCAGTGGTCAATCACAGGAACAGATAGAGTAATATTTACACATCACTAAGTTATGGAAATTTGCAAACACAGACTGTTGCTATTGTCTCCTTTTCATAGCTCTTACTTGCTGTGCAACTTCTTACCCTACACCCAATTTTGCCTTTGGTGCCTATGTGCTACTGTGGGAAGCTGACCCTGGCCGGATGCCAGGTGCCCAGCAAGCCGCTCTGTCACTGCCCTCCTCAGCAGGACAGGGCAGAGCAGAAAATAAGATGGAAAAAAACACTCTTGGGTCAAGATAAAGGCAGTTTAACACAGCAAAAGCAAAGGCCTGTATGAAACCAAAGGAAAACAAAAGATTTATTCTCTACTTCCTATCAGCTGGCGATATCCAGCCTCCTCCTCCTTTTTCTTAGCTTTTATTGCTGAACAGCCTTGTCTGGTATGGAATATTCCTTTGCAGCTTGAGTCACCTGTCCTGGGTATGCCCCCTCCCCAGATCTTGCCCATCCTCTCCCCACTGGCAAGGGGGGAATGTTGGAGAGGCAGCCTTGGTGCTGAGCGGGCACTGCTGTGCAGTAGCCAAAACACTGGGGTGTTGGAGAGGTGAACACCTTTCTAGCTACCAATGCAAAGCACCACGAAGGCTGCTATGGGAAAGACAGCTCCATCTCCAGCAGACCCAGTACAACTATCATGATAAAATATAATAAGCAGAAAATCCTGAATTATTTATAATAGCTTCAGAAATTATTCACTATCTCCTAACGTGGCGTTTGTCTACAAATAATTCTGTTTTCCAACTCTGCAAGTTGCAGAAGAACAGACTGCCAGTATAAAATGCCTAGCACTTTTTGTGATATTGCCCCTTACTCTTTCTAGAAGAAAAATAAGCTGAATCTGCTTGTTTTACCTGCAATTATATTTGCATTCAAATCAGTTATTTTCTCTTTATCCCAGATCCCCTTTTTCACTGTAAGCTGCTGCTAAAATAGCTGTGTCAATTATATTTAATTGATAAGACACAGTTTCATCCTGTATATATGTAATACTCCATGAAATGGCAAGTTGTTCAAATATATCCTTTTCCAAATTTTAAGCGATAAGGTACATAACATCCTGCCCTATACATAAACCCAATGCAATTTTTAGCGGGGATGTACCAGCACAGGTGAGTTAACACAGCTTTGCCTCAGGACTAAAATATTCAGACATGCAAGCCAGTTTTCCCTCCATGAGTTAGGGAGAAGACATAATAAAATGCTTTAAAAATTCTTATCAGCACAGTTGCACAGGTCTATGCTGACAGACCAACAGGCTAGGCATGACTTAGGATTCTTAGAATTCTCCATGGTAGGGAAGGTTTGCAAATTTTCCCATCGTTGCTAACACCAGTCACTGGCTGTCAGCAACATTTTCAGCCCTGTGTCAAATATTTCTTCGAAGCAGCATTATATAATACAATACTTTAAAAAGTGTCAGCAGTTATTGGATTATGTGTACTCAGAGTTCCATCATTCCAAACAAAACCTCATCTGAAAAAGATTGTAAAACACCCCCCTAGAAGAAAGGCTTCAGTACAAAGACATTAATGCAGTATTTTTTCTGGTAAGATTTCAAAACAACATTAATGACTCCAAGATGCTATTTAAAGCAACAGCTCCAGGACACCAGGCCTAATGCATCTCTCTAACAGTAAACAACATAGATTCTGTTCATGGTTATTCAAATATCTACAAATGATTTCAACACAGCGGGTTACTTAGCAATGTCTTATCCACAGTTTCCCTATGGACAATTAAGTCAAAATTGAACAATAGTTGGTTCTTTTTCCTTACTTGTAGCGTGATCTTTCATCTCCCCCAGTCCAGTATTAATTCCAGCATCTATTGAACTCATGATTTTATCAATCTACAAAAGAGAGAACAGTGAAACAATTGATGGATCCATCTTCATTATTTTAGTTTAGCTTTTCATGCATAGATTTATAGCATTATTACTCTCGTTAGGAAAACGAGAATCGAAATTGTAAAAACGCATAAATCAAAGGTAGACAATTAATTTCTCCACTTTGATTTTTATTTTGCAATATTTGTATACTAGCAAAAACTAAAGCTTGGGACTAGTATTTCTCTTTCCATGGTAGAGTTCCTTTCATACTGATGACTCTGAGCATCTAGGTATAACCACTAGTGGTTTATTAAGCAGTAATATTAATGAACAAAAAATATTATCCTGCATATTCTAAAGTATTTAGAACACACGCAATTAAATCAACTGTTCAATTAATATTTCCAGAGAATTTCCTAGCCCCCTATTTTTTCCCATCTGCCCCAAGGGCACTGAAGAGGTATGAAACATAGTTGTGTCCCCACACACCACAGAACAACATTCTCTGTAAAACAGCGCTGCACTGATCCCAAAACTTACTCACATGTTTCTAAGGCACATTGAACTTACTAGGTCAAAACCATTACATCTATTTTATTTTCTGTAAGAACGGGACAAAACAAAAAGTGAATCAAAAGGTTGCTGTGGACAAAAGGTAGACAAAGAGAAACACACTTTACTAAGCTTAATATTAGGACTAGCAGGAAACGTATGTATTAGTCGCTGGTGACAGGAGAAAGTCTAGGAAGTATGACAGAATTTGCAGATTGAGAATTCATACTTTATATATATAAACTGCACTTTTTTTACTCTTAAGAACAACCAAACCTTGATAACCATGTAGAAAGGCAAATCTGGACCTGACTCTAATCAGGATTTTATAATAACATATCCAAGTTGTAAAGATCAAAACCTGATATCCTTAGTACATTGCCACTGAGAGAGTGTCTCCTTTACAATGAAAAGTGCCTTAAAATGCCCTATCAAATCAGACATTTAGGCTAGCTTGAAACATTTTCCTAGAAAAATAACAAACCACATAATCAAACTCTGGGTTCTTTCTGAACACAACAGCACTCTGGAGATAGATGTATTTCCTCATTGTAGTAGTTTTAAAGAGAGATTGCTCACTTCTCTGTAGGAGCAGTAAAGATCTAAACATTTCACTCTCTTAATTTACCTCAATGAGATGGCAACTTCTGTGTCTATGAAGAACCATTTACATTCTTGAAATTCAGCACCGGAAAAAAAAAATTAAACATGAGGTGTCTAAAAGTTAATTTAAATTGAATTCTAAACCTAAAATAAAATCTCTCATATGAGCAAGCACGTGCACTACAAATTCAGTGTGGAAATTTCTGTTAGTAGTCCTGAATTCATTGCAGCTATAAGAGTATTCCCACTTCACACAGCAGTTAAGTATGTGCCAAGCATTTAGTACACAGGCTACATACCAGTTAGAGGATATGAGACATAAGGAGGGGTTTGTAGAATGCACAATCAACTCTCTATTGCTGCCATTTTCTCCTGGCTCTTGCTGATGGGCACTGCCATGGTGGAAATAATTAGCAAATATGTAAATAGGCATAGTTACTAAGGATTTTACCAATTTTATTAGTGTCAGCAGTGAGGGCTTTAGTAGACAATAATTTCAGTGCCACAAAAAATTGCAGAATTACTTCTGGTTAACTTCATTCACCACGGAAACAATAGACTTTATTGAGTGGGCAGCATTTGAACAGAAATGCTTTGCATTTTGTGCCAGCTGTTGAACTACCATGCAGTACACTGTGACATTCTCTCTGAGGCTTTGCAGTGTGGAAGATTCACTTTTTATTTCGTCTCTGAAACTGAAAACAATAACAGCGTCTTCACAAGACCACAGTACTTAAAAAATGAAAAACTTACTTCTTCCCATTCTGATGTGAAGGAAGGCGTTCTCTCCGAGTTCCCTTTGGAGCACTGTGGCTTTGGTGTGGGTTCACTCCAATTGCTTCTTGCTTTTTTATCATTTGGTGGATGGGTGATAAGATTAGAATCAGATTTTGAAACATTTTTGCACAAATGCATTTCCAGCAAAGTCTTTGGTAAAGATCGTATTCTGCCCAGCGTGCACGCTCGCTCCACAAATCCCCCAGTGGTAATAACCCATTGTTCACTTATCCTTGGCGTGCCAACCAGGGTATGATTTTCCGCTGGTTTATTTTTAGTATGAAATATGGTTCTGTTTACAATTGGTGGCTTTTTTTTCTTAACAGGAGGATCAGAGCTGCTTTCTTTCCGTAGCTGTATCTCCTGCGCTGCGCTCTTGCTCAAAATGCTTTTCTCTAGTGGCCCACTGCACGGGTTTACTTTGCTGTACAGCTGGAGTGGGTTTTCAGGTGGGTCACATGCAGGTGATGATCCATGAAGTAAACCTGCAAAGTGCTCAGCGGGGTGTCCTTCAGGAAGCTCGCTTTCCGTGGATGTTTCACCCTGGCAAAGTTGCTCTGAAATGAGAGAGTACCTTACAAATATAAAAGAATGATAAAATACTTCAAACAACAAAATCTTTCCTCGAAATTACTTTTTTATGCTGCTTGGTTCTTTCTTACGTAAAGAAACAAAAGACAATTATGCCATGAACTGAATTATTATTCTCTTAAAAAAAAAAGATTCTTAAATTCGAGTGTTTTATTCTGACTGGTTGAAGAGCAGCCAACAATGCTCAGTGCTATATATAAATTCCGTGAAAAACAAAATTTATAAGATAAAATAGGCCATTTCTATTCCATCAACTTGATGATGTCTCTTAATTTGTTATTGAGTTGAAATGTGCACAAATTACACAGTTTAGTAGGATGAATTGGATAGTTGGTTTGTAGGTGGTAAAATATATGAAGAACAAGTATTGTCAGGAGTATTCTTAGTAATTTTTCTTTTTATAGTCATTATAATAATAGTGAATTTACACTATGATGCCTTTTTACTGACAGTCTCTAAGGAATAGATCTGAGTGTTGTTTTTATTTCTGGGAACTTTTGAGAATAGTAATAATAACCATTGGGAAAAAAGAATACAAAATCAAGTCTTTTCAAGCAAGCTTTATATGTAATTTAGCACATACATACACAAAAAGCAACTGCAGAAAAATGCAATTTTTGGCACAGTTCAGAGTGGATTATTAAAATTTTATAGCTCTTTTTTTACACTTGTTGCTGTAAGGACTAGGAGGAAAAAAAAAAAAAAGAGGCCTGTGCTGCCTCACTTAAAAGTGTTGGTGTGGTTAAGATCACTCTATCAACAGGGCATTAAGTTAGCATGTTCTAGTCAGAATAACTGTGTCCCTACTAATGGTCACATCTCTATAACTACTTCATTAAAGATAAATAAATTCACCTCAGTCTTGCTAGAAGTTGTATGTTCTAGATAGACTCTAACTGTAGGACTGTGTGCACAGCAGTAGCTACCACAAGGATTCAAGCATACCATCATGCCATAATTTGCAAAGATATTGAGCAGTTTTCTCCAATTAACTAAAATACATGCTGGCAAAAAAACCCCCAATCAAATCCCAAAATATCCCTTCTAAAAGAAAACAGTGCTTGACTTTATGAATGACAGAAGAAACATTTTGGTGTGCACTTCAAAACTTCATCAACTCTTTTACTAGTCAGCAGCTTAAAAATATAAAATTAAATGTTTTTCTTATTTGTTTAAATATCAAAGATATTTGATATATGATATATATATTATTAAATTCCAAGAACCTCAGTAAATATACTTTTCTTCTTTGAGAAACAACTGACTAGAATATACACTTCAGATATTTTGCAGCCAAAAAGATGTGAGGTGTTATGGAGAAAGGTTAAATGTAGGACATGACAGAGCTTAACAGATCAAAAAACCCAGAAAAAATTGGTTTAGGGGAAAAATTCAGGGGAAAAGGAGGATGTGAGGCATTCTCTCTTTGATTTCTGAAAGTTGCTGATTTATACATATGTCTGCAATTTCGAAGGTGAGTTCAAAATGAGGAATAAATTATGCAAATTATCATTGGCTTCGGTTCTTTTCCTTTACATGCAAAACTCAGTAGCTGAGATTCTGCTCCAGATTAAGATATCTTATTTTTCTATATGGGTAAGAAGCATGTTAGCTCCCACCATAGCCAGAGATCAGATTAATAAAATCAATGGCACCTATCACTCCCTGTACTCTGTTAACTGGGCTGACTACACTGCCAGTGACTTACGGGAGACAGCATTCAGTTTGTGTTCAAACACCTACATTTATATATCTCAGTCATGAACTGAATCCTATTCTGGTGTTCCAGGCAGGTATCTTACAGCTGTATATTGAACACATTGAAGAGATAAATATTTTTGTCAGGACAAAGCAAACCAGGAGGAATAAATCAGGAAAAAGAAAAGCTTACAGATACTTGGATTACAAGAATTTCACTACCATCTTTGCCACATCTATGTGACTAAATATTACTGGCCAACAGCTACTAGGATCTAAAGGAATTACTAGGCTCATGTCCTTTAAGTTGAACTCTCCTTCTCAAGACAGAGCCAGCCCATCCAAATAATTACTGGGAATAGTCTGTGGTCTCAGCTAAAACCTGCATTGTGCCTGGGTACTGTCTAGGTGGGCCTGTTCAGTATTGGCCAAAGACTGGCAAAACCCAAACAGTTTAACAGCACAGACTGCCAAGCACCAATGGTATCTCATGCCCTGATTTTGCTCAATTTACTACTGTAAACAAAGGAAGTTCTTATCAAGAACTCCCATTCCTCTGTGGTCAGTAAATACATGTAGTGACCACTAGAAAGTGCATGTTTCCCTTTCCAGCAGTGTTGCAGTGACAGCATACCGAAACATTAATTCTGCTTTTTTTGTTAGTCAAAGTGGCAGGAGTTTACCATGTATTCAAAGATTCCAAATAGATTATATGAGCCTTTTTCAGCTTGACCTTTCACAGCAGTTACTGTGCTGTGTACACATAAGTATATATATTATACTTCAGGTATAATTTTCATCTTTAAAATACCCACACAAATACTTTAAGGAAGTCAGGAAAGATTAAAACAAAGGTTGCTTGTGCACCCATTAGTCTTCTTTTATGTTAGCACTCCATTTCATTTTTTGTAAGATCACTACTACTTTTCAAAAATACCCTGTCTCACTTAGTGGTCAGAATGAAGAAGAAGCTCCACAACATTTTCATAGTATCATGGAATCATAGAACTGTTTAGTTTGGAAAAGCCCTCTAAGATCACCAAGTCCAACTGTTAAACCAGCAATGCCAAGTCAACCATCAATCCATGTCCCTAAGTGTCACATCTTCACATCTTTTAAATATCTCCAGGGATTTATATTCTCTTTGTTCAAAAAGAGCAGTCCTATTACCTATTTAGTGCACAGAATTTTAATCCTTCTTTGAATATCAAGTTATTCCACAGCTTCTCAAATTTTCATGACATCCATTATCTAAGGGGTTCACAAATATGGACTCATGTATCTTTTTAAGGTGAGATTGTAATGTGATGCTATACTAATTTGATAAGTGGGAGACAAGGCATAAGGATATAATGCTGAAAATGTACAAATGTTTGGGCATCTGCTTTGAAATGCCTCAAGATTTTCTTTGTTCAGAGTATTGAACATTTTTTAACACAGAATATTTTCAAAGCATGGTTACTATTCACTTCAGTAGATCAAAAAAATCAGACCCCTAATGTGTCAAATTCATCACTTAAAAACCAAGGAACACTGTTAATGGCTACTTGGATAAACTTTAGTCTATCTTGACCAGAGTAACTGGCTCAAAAGCTCTGGCAGAGACAGAGTATTCTCTCTGTTGCTTTCAGCTGCCTCAGTTGTCACTTCTTCTCTTTGATACCTTCTGCTTTCAGTAAGAGCTTTGTTAATTATGTGACAAAGTAAGCAAAGATCTCATAGCTATACTGTCTTCACCCCATGATTTTGAGCAATGCAAACCACATCTATACCAGGCAACAAAAAAGACTGGGCTGTCAGGATCATGACGAAGGTTAAAAAGCAAGCAGCACTGCATTCTGCACTGCAGCCCTAAAACAGGTTATCCAGGGTGGTGGCGTCTGCATCCTTGGAGGGTTTCAAGACCTGGCTAGGAAAAGACATGTCTGATCTCATGATGATAGTCCTGCTCCAAGCAGGAGGATGGACTAGAAATCCTCCAGACATCCCTGTCAACCAGCACTTTAATAAGCCAATTATAATTCTGAATCTTTTGACTTTTGAACTGATAACTGTTGAGGCTAATGCTCTTTGAATACAGACTTGTATTATTATTTTAGTTTCCTAACGTAGTTAATGTTTACTACTCTTATGTTCAGAAGAAAAGGAGAGTACAGAGATGGACTATAGCACTGCTCTAAATAGTATAGTAGCCAACTACTCACTGCTGTGTTCTGAAGAAATCATAGAAGGAAAGAAAATAAACTATCCAACAGATAATCATAAAATAATTTGCCAGCATATGCTTTTCTTTCTTGTTGACCTAAGACCTGAAACATGAGATGATAAATGACCTCTTCAAACTCCACCATTAGCTAAAAATGCAGCTTCGTTGTTCATGGGAATATCCAAGGTCTCCATCTCAAGAACTTAAAGTATGAAAAACTGTGCACAGGATATAATATTACTACTACATCCTTGCCAAAATAGGCAACTTTATATAAAAAAAAACAATAATTAAAAATCTTAGCTTTTAATAATTACCCATCTCTGAGATAGGTTTTTTTATTGTTGCATATTTCTGTCATAGATTCCAAGAAAAGTGATACTGAAATCAATATTTCTTCTGAGGCTTAGTAATAATGCACAAAATTTGCTATTTTATATATTATTTTCTGTTTTTAAACATACAAAAATAATTCTTGTTTTGAACATTGCTGTGTATTGAAAAAAGCCACGCTATTGAACCTTTTATTAATTCTTATTTTTATTTCTTATTATTTCAACCAACTTAACTGGCACTAAGAAGTGATATAAACAATTACATCACATAGGTCTATACTCAGTGAACAGTCATTTAATAATGCCAGGTTTTTTTCTCACAGGCATTTGAATAAGCTTTCTGAGAAGGGACTTTAGGAAAGAGGGTAGGGATACAAGGGAGAGCAAACAGGAGAAGTTCAAGCTCTTGGACTGAATCCCAGTGGAGAGAAGCATTCAGCTTATAATTTTTTTTTTTTTTTTGCAAGTAAATTTATTTTTGTAATTAAGAAAAAAAAGCCAACAGAAAGATCTTGCTTCCTTACCAGATACTGCTTTTCTTACCACTTTATCTTTTTACTCGTAAATAGTATCATAAATAGCAAAACATAAACAGATGTCATTTCTACAGAACTTTAGTGTTATTACAAGTGCACGTACAGCTTATCCATCTGAGCGGATTACTTCAGAAAATCACTGTGATACTGCCATATCTGTGCTACAAGGAAAACATTTATATTTGGAACTACAAATAAATTCAGTTGTGCCATAATCTCAAAGCCACAGATACATATTGCTATTATCACCAGTTTACATACAACCAAACTGGTATTTAGGCAGCAGATTGCAATTCAATCAGCTATTTATTTTCGCACTGATGCACCCCAGCACAGTAGCTTGTGGTACATATATAGAACTCTACGGAATACCATTTCTCACTTTCAGTATTCGAGAGTTATTATTTACAGATGCTTCATCAAACTCAGATATTTTTTCCTGATTCTGACTCCAAGACTGCAGAGCACATTAAGAAAATCAGAAGCATACTGAATATTGTGAATTTTGCACTCATGTAAAATTGGAAATTGTCTTATTCACATTTGTATCTCAAGAGATTCCATGTTCCAAACTGAAGTACATTCAGGAGAATAACAGTTGTTAATAACACTAATGAAAAGAGCTGTAATAGATAAATTATAATGACAGAGTTAGATCTTTAACAGGCATTGCTGTTGCCATGGCACAAATTTCTAATGTAAAATAAAAATCCACTAGAAAATTGTTCTATAGCTATGGTAACAACTGTGTTATGACACGATTAATCTATTCAAGTTCTGTTTTCATTTGATCCAGAAAGATGTTTTTAGCATCACACTTTGCACATGTGTAATATCTGCCCAAAAACGTACTCTCAACCTCCTTTTCCCCACATTCCATTGATTGCTAAAACCAACAGTCAGAACTGAGTAATATTTGGAAACTACCCTCTTACAGAAGGATGGGTAAGCATATTTGCATAGTAAAGATTGCTTTGCAGACACTAGAATACCCTCAGTAGTGAGGATATCAGTTGTATTGCCAAAGTGATATAGGAGGGAATGATCAGCTAGAAAAGATGTAAGACAGAAAATTCATAGTATTTAAAAACAGAAGTAGCACTATTCAGGAAGGCATTATTTCACACAGCAAGTAACATCATGCTCTGACCAAGCTACAGCTCTTTGATGGCAGCACTCTGGCTGCAGATATCTTAGATGAGGCAGAGCAATATTTTCTCACTCAAGTAAATGCTATAGCAATTTACTGTGACCTGGGAGATAGAACAACAAGATTACTAAGCAAGTAATGAAGACTGTGGGCTTCTACTGTCAACAGCAACAGCAAAGAGGAGCAATAGTGTCCAGCCAGATTGCAGTTTCTTCTTCTGCTTATTCCTAAATCTGGAGAAACCACCAGAAGGTGGTTGGCAAGGTTGGTGTTGATAGTCTCCAGGCTCTGTGCCCAGGTTCCAACACTGCCAGCTTCTCAAAACCCATTCCCTTAGAAATCACAGTGAGCGTCTCTGTGGGTTGGGAGCTTGCTCTTACAAGCTTCAAAACTGCCAATTCACCCCTGAGGGTCTCAGTCTGCACTTGACTCTGTACTGAGGGGTTTTACTGCCTCACTATCTCCACCTTCATAGTTTCACTGTCCTCACCTGTTTCACAATGACCCATAGGAACTGAAAAGATGAGAAAGATTTTCTGGGAAAGATATCTCCATATGGAGTTTTCTGAACATTGCTTGCCAGCATCTAATGAAGAAAAAAAGCTTTGGGTGAGGAAGGAGATTAGGCAGTAATTACTGCTAATTCCAACCACATTATAATGCCTAAATATAGCCCTTACCCAAATTTTCAGTAATAGCAGTGTAATCTGGTAGAAACAGAGTTAATTTTAGCTCTTATTGAGCTGTTTTGACTCTTCTGTACATCTTCAGAAAATTTTTTTGATGCATGTATAATCCATATTTGAGGAGGACACAAATGTAATTTCCACAATCACATAAAGGGTTAACCTTTTACTGCAAAATTCAACACAGACAAAAATAAAGAGCTGCAGCTGCCACCTCCATAATGCCGTTTCCATGAGGATTTCTTTCTATGTGACTATATAAGGCATGGTTCCTAGACATCTTAAAGACAGACAGGCTCTCATGAACCATCATGTTTTACAGCACAAAATTCTGCCTTATGCCTGCACATCAAAATAAGGATTCTTCAGAAAAATAACATGCTAACGTTTTTATGGACTAAATATATCAGACAAATAAAATAATGGTCAACATCCCTCGGGTGAAATAATGAACAAATTCAAGACTCACACTGAAGCTAAAATTCTACTGGAATGTTTCAGCCCTGCCATGCAGCAAAAGTTAAAAAAAACCCTCTCAGTGTTTCTTTGCAACTTTCAGTGAATCTTTCATAAGAAACTCTGAGAGATGAATGGCAATGGATGTAAAATGTAATTTTGCAGAAAGATCACATATAATTGCATTGAGAAATTCCGTGGTGATCTCTTTTTGCAGCAGAAAGCAGTTGAGTGGGTTGTGGCTGTACTCAGAAAGTACATGTTAATTTGACAATACAGTACAGCAGAGAAGAGTAATAAAAGAAGAAAACTTGGTGACACTTCATAACCAAAATCAGTGCAAAGCAATATCAATGTGATAGATGAGCTCCTGAAACCATATCCTTTTGTTGAAGACTGTAAAAAAACCCTGTTACATGTTCCACTCCTGATATTTCACACATGCAAAGAAGGAATGACAAATTCCTCCACCAAGTGGGAACAAAACTTACTAATATTCAAGGCAAAAGAAACTGTAAAAATTAATGGATGATTCCTAGAATAATATTTCTAAAAGGAGATGTTGCACAACAATGTCATTTAAAAGGAATGATTTGCCCTAGTAACAACTCAGTTTCCCCCAGCATGAGACAAGACCAGAAAGCAAACAAAGTGTATGTTCTGCCATTTGCACTGACCATACATTTATCTTTTCTAACCTTAGTAAAGAATGTATTTCTGATCAGAGCAGTATTTTTAAGATACTTCATCTTGTCTCTTTCCTCATTCCACGTACAAGATCATCTATGCTCTGTTTCAACTTATGTTTCAAATTCAGAAAGAATGGAATAGGCGTCTTCATGAGAAATAATGTAAAACAAAGGTCCCCATCCCAAATGGCCTCTTTCAGTTTTTGTTAAATCTCGTTAGGTTGTAGCAACAAAGCTGTAAGGGATAAAAAGTGTACAAAATTTAAGAATGTCTAGAAAATATCACCGGCTGTAGAATGAAAGGTCAGTTTTAGATGTAGGTACATATACAGTCATGGAAAATTACACCCAGATTTTCAAATATATGTGGAACTTTTACTGAAATTTTATGTAATTGCTTACATGTGACTATATTGAAACTAATCACTAAAAATCATAGTCTTTTAGGAAGTTTGCAGCTCACCATATCTTTTTAGTTATAAATACTGAGTGGGGAAAATGAGAGAATAAAAAATAGATTAACTGTATTTACTTTCTTCTAATGAATTATTTGGGGGTTGCAAATGTGAGAGGATAACCATTTAAATTCTTTCGAAAAGTATTTACAAAACACAAATGAGCTTAAAAAAAATCTACACAATTATGTGCAAATAATTTACCTAAGAATAATAACTTTCTACACATATTGACAATCCCTAAAAGTTGTTTACTTTTCACAAGTAACTATATTCAGTTTAAAAAGTAGTATTAAACACAGGATGCTTAAAAGCAGATGTGAAAAGAAGGGCAGAGATTCTGGTGGCAAAATGCAGGCATATATGGCCATTTTAGACACTTTAGGGTATCCAAAGTGACTGCAAGGGCTGACAGGTCTGACACACAACTTGGAAACCCTTGTCTTTTTGATGAAGCAGCAAGAGGTCAGAAACAGTATTTGTATTATCCAAATTGGTCTAGACATCTGTTTTGGCACTTGAATTGTTTCTTAGCGGTCAAATGGTAGCAGACAAGGAGTAGTAATGGTAGATGTAGACAATACATCTCAAAGAATCCTTTACTGAAGAATAAATAATTTCATATGTGCACACACCCCACTTCAGATTGATGCCTTAGGATTTTAGCTTTTATATTTTTCATACATTTGTAATTCTGCAATTCTTTAGTGTATAACTCTAAACCCCATATACAGTGTTAGCTACTGTTCTCCCATTTTGGTCAGACAAAACAATTCCTCTCTAGGCCTGGAAATCAAGGACACCTTACTGTCTCAGGCCCCCAGAAATGTAAACAAAAGTGAGTTGGGGGGGAGCAAACTTGGAGTAAATTACTTCATTACCTGAAGCTGTAATTGGAGGATTAACCCCTGATATGCAAATGGACCAAACTCATTAAAGTATGAAAACCCGGGACCCATGGTCCATTTTTTGGGTGTAGCCCTTGGGGGGATTTGTCTGCCCTAAATGTACCTGAAGGCCCTTCAATAAATATAACCACTTTTTATTATCTTAATTTTGTCTAGCCTCTGTTTTTAGGTAGTCCCTCAAGGCATCAAGATGACTTACATACACTCACTTTAGATAGGAACTGAAAACTTGCTAGTATTTTAAGTAATGATTGTTGATACTTCTACCAAAACAGCCATCAAGTTAAGAGGCCAGAACACCTGAGTGACACAGAGCATGAAAGGCTGGCTGATCCCAGGTATCAGTTTAGGATATTCTGGAAACATATGTGCATTTGGAACATGGAATTAACCTGCTGTAAATTATCTATGACTGCTAGGAGAATCAATGTGTAGCTTTATTAAGCTACTAGGATGCAGAAAAGCACTTGCTCAATTTTAGATATAGCTAAAGGAAAAACGAGCATTAGACTACAGTTGCTCATCCATGGAAGAGCAGGGAATAGCATTGGAAGACAAACTTTCACACTCCATCACAAATTACACTTTACTAAGTTCTCCTACTGAATAAATACAATCAAATAAACAACAGTATTATTATGAAAAACTGTATGAATCATCAACTAGTTGTCGGACAGAAGCTCCCACAGAGACAGAGAGGCACAGTTTTACCTAATTAAAACTCCTCTTACACAACTGGCTGGAAAGTCACACAGCACAAATGCTACACATAGAAAACCTGAATGATTTCTCTTCTGTTAGGATCACAGAAGAGTTAGAGGACAGAGTTACATCTACTGAATAGCTGAAGCCACGGAAAACATTACCACTCACCCTGCTGCTCTTCAGACAGAAAGGATCACTTAACAGCTGCACAACCAGAGCTGGGTGTAAGAATGGCCTCCGATCTGCTTACAGGGCTAATCAGCTGCCCCAATTTGGGTACACTAGTTGATTTCACCTGGTTTATTTTGCTTGAGATGGATTAAAGGTTCTCACAGAAACCCTTCTGCTGAAGCCAGATCTGGGGACAGTCTATGAAAGAAGTGCAGTGACCCAGAGGTGCTGGTCACATCTTCAGCTGCTTCCACAGAATTCTGCCATTCATGAAAAGATGATCCTTCTCTGCAAAGTAAGGGTCAGCTGTTCTCTCTGAAATGCAGCAGGCAGATATCCCCCTCAGGCATCAAATAGCTCTCCTTTTCAAATATGTTACACCTACTAAGAATAAAATTTTCTTAATTAGGGGTAATAATGTGCATGAGGATAATAAATACTAGCATGGTCTAACAAAGAGGATTAATTTATCAAGCTAAAAAGCACTATGATGGTACAGCTTTCAAAAACATCCTCCAGATCAGTAGAAATACATATATAAATTTTTTTAAAGAGTCCAGGAACTATAAATAAAAAAACAGAAACTGAGTCTAGGGGATCAGAAAATAGACCAATATTTGTGGGAATGATACCATTCTCATCCCATAATTGGTACACCAGATTCTGTTGAGGTAACAGTCTGATCAGAATACCAGGAATAATAGATGGTAGAAAACTCCTCCTTACCAAAGAACCTCATCAAGTCCTTGGCACATCTTTAATAAGTAAATGAAACTTCCTTACTATGTAATTAGATACTTTGGATTTAGAAAACACCTTTTTTGATCATGAGTTATTTACTTCTCATCTACAATGCTTCGAGACAGGTGGTAACAAGTTCATTAGGTCCTTAAACAGGATACATCTGAAGCAAGGCAGCCCTAGAATGTTATTATTGCTTCATTCTGCTCTAATTGATTTATGTTACACTTGGTATCATCAATAATTATGTTAATAATATATGAACTAAGGACTCAAACCAGGCAGATCTGCTCTTCCTATCATTTATGTATTTCTGCTATTTAAGCAAGTGTGCTTACATTTCACCTGAGGAAGAGATCAGGAGGCAAGAGATCACTGAGATCTTGTTTTGTAGATATGTAGATGGGAAGAATCTCCATCAACAGGGAAGTTCCTTGCAAATGCAAGGTGAAGAGATACAGCAAATTACCTAACTTACCACACACCCAAGAGAAATGAGTGTGCAGAAGTAGTTCGTTAAATCAATCCTAAGTAACAAATAATTGCAGAAACAATATTAAAGTTGTTTTAATTAGCATGTTCTTCATTTGGAATAAATTGGAAATCAGATGATCATGGTCTCCTGAGAAATTTAAACAAGTCACTTTTGCTCTCTTTCTAAAAGCAAACAAGCATGACTAGCGGCTCAACATCTCAGATAGCACTGTAAGAGATATATCAGAAAAAAAATCTGCAGATAATTTCTTTCTTTTTCTAGATTTTATTGTTAAAATAATGAGAAATTACCATGAAAATATTTTAATCACTTTTCTGATTAAAAGTTGGCAAACACCTTTTTTTTTTGTAAAAATAGTAAAGAGAGAGAAGAAGGGAAGGCAGAGAGAGACACAGGAGGAAAGAAAGAAGCCATTCTAATGACCACAAATAGTAAACCCAGAAACTCTTGATGAGACTTTCTAATTACAATTGGTCCCAAAAAGGACGTTTTAAAATGTGCAGTGTGGTTTTACACTTGTTTTTTTTTTTTTCAAATTAGCTTGCAAAAATCTCATGAAGATACAAAGAAGAAATGTCAAGTATTTAGCCAATGCTTGTTTCCTGAAAACATTTTTATGGAAGCACCTATTATAAAGAAACACAGTAAAAAAAAAAAAGATGGTCACTCCTGGAGTAGGTTGCCTTGAAAATTATAGCATTATTAGCATTTCAGATTAAGTTAGTTAATTATTCTGCCTGTCTGCACCAACCTAAATGTAAGAAGGCTGATGAGGGTGGTGTGAGTAAATGACATGCATTAGGTATTTCCAAGGAGAATGACAGGAGTTCTTAAATAAACAAGGAGTCAACTACCAAGTGCGGCATGTATACTGGCCTCTTTCTAGCCCAGTTAACAGATAACTGAATTTTCTTCAAGTCTTTAGATGGAAAAGAAGACACTAAGCTATTAAAATCTTCTCTGCTCAGAGAATACCTGGTGGGCCAGAATTTAAAGTCATTGGGACAGCTACAGTATTGGTAAACAAAGAATAAATCTGCACAGAGAAAAGAGGCATATATACCTTTTTTTTTTTTTGAAAGCAGCTTCCTTTCTTCCAAGCACAACTTGGACAAGTTTTAAAAAACCCAAAAACAATCTACACATACATGAGGATATTCTATGTGTTTCTAAACCAAAATGTACTCCACAGATATGAAAATTGATGAGTGAAGTCAAAAAGTAAATTTTAAGTGAAACTTGACTTAAGTTCACCTTGCAGTCAGATTATCAATATGAAGACTAGAAGTCTGTCACTTGTAAGTACTTTCAAATTATCTCTAATCAATCTGAACTTCAATTGTTTTTGTCATTTTATAGAATCCCAAGACATGCAGTAATCACCACAGAGAAGTACAGAAGTTTCAATCAAAGTAACTGCCTGCTTCTTAAAAATGGCATCTTTCTTCTACATCAGGTAAACCCCGCTTTATACTGAAGCCAATACAGCCATGCTTATCACACTAAAGACAAAGATTCAGAATAAGTCAGTCATTTCCAAGGTCTGATTCTTTTTGCCAGTTTTTGAAGTCAATTAATTGAGGAAGACTATTAAAAAAGAAAGACCATCACACTTGTATGACTTTACTTCACAGTTCTCAGGTGAAGGGTCGCAGAGCAACATTCTTCCCCTACATGGCTAATCCTTTAAGAACTCCTGTGGGAAAGTAAGAATCCTGAGCTTTGTGGTATGAGTTCTTAAATTATCTTGGCAGTTAGAGAGACTGACTCATAGAAAGTAAAAATATTTCATCTTCATTGGGGGGATGGAAGTATCGCTATACACGAAGATGTGAGAGGTCTATGGTGAGGAGGTGATTTTGCCTCTTTACTCCACTCTGGTGACACCCCACCTCAAGTACTGGATCCAGCTTTGGAGTCCTCAGTACAGGAAAAACATGGACCTGTGGGAGTGGGTGCAGAGGAGGGCCACCTCTCCCACTAAGACAGGCTGAGAGAGTTAGGGTTGTTCGGCCTGGAGAAGACTGCATGAAGACATTATTGTGGCCTTTCAATAATTAAACAGGGATTAGAAGAAAGATGGGAACAGAATTTTTAGTACAACCTGTAGCAATAGGTCAGGGGGCAAAGGTTTTCGACTAAAAGAAGGTATATTCAGACTAGATACAAAGAAGTAGTTTTTTACAATGTGCATGCTGAAACACTAGAACAGCTTTCCCAGANGGCCTGGAGAAGACTGCATGAAGACATTATTGTGGCCTTTCAATAATTAAACAGGGATTAGAAGAAAGATGGGAACAGAATTTTTAGTACAACCTGTAGCAATAGGTCAGGGGGCAAAGGTTTTCGACTAAAAGAAGGTATATTCAGACTAGATACAAAGAAGTAGTTTTTTACAATGTGCATGCTGAAACACTAGAACAGCTTTCCCAGAGAGGTGGTGGATGCCTCATTGCTAGAAACATTTGAGGCCAGTCTGGACGGGGTTTTCACCTGGTCCAGAAGAAGCTGTCCCAGGACATGGCACACATGTCCAACTGGATGACCTTTAAAGGTGCCTTCCAACTCAAATCATTCTATGAATTTTAAAGTTAGGCATCAGACAAAAGGCCCTGGCTGATTAAAGTGGACCAGAGCTTAAGGCAGGGCTGGCCTGTCTTCTTCAGAAGCTGACAGGTATGCTACAATGTGTTTTAGAAAAACACACAGCAGTTGGTAATACAAAATCATGAATTTGGGGCCAGAAAGTGCCATTGCCATCTGCCCTGCACATAAGAGCATAGAATAACGAGGTTCATCTCCCTGAATACATCTGACACTAACACACTAAATATGGAAATCAGTTTTCAGTTTTAATCATGGGATGGTTCTTTCACAAATTAGTGTTTGTTGAAGTATTTTTAAAAGGCAAAGCCCCTATATACTCACTTTATTTCTATTTCACACTGCATTCATATATGGGATATACAAAAAGGCCGCTTGAAGATGCATTAAAAAGAAACCACTCAGGAAAAAAAAGAGAAAACTTAAAAGAAGAGCTACAATACTGGAAAAAATTAAAAATATTCTAGAAGAGTAAGCAAGAAAATGAGAGTGGGAAAACACAGACGCAGAAGTCAAGGGGGAATATGAATTATAGACATAGAGATATATCTATTAATAGTTCTATATGGTTATATATATATTAATAGTTCCAGGGAACTATTACCAAAACTGCACTACTTGACAAGGGCTTTCATTCTTCTTGCCAAATCTGTCTCTCCTGTCAAGAAGCTCCTTTGATCAAAATACTGAAATCAGACATCTCTGTCCTTCCTTTCTGCTATGTTCCTTGCTCATATCACCACAGCCACAGCAACTCTAAATTACTGCCTAGATACAAGCTGAGGTTTTCAAATACTTGTTGAGTGGACACTGCTCAGTTTGCTGTTTCTCTAGAGATGAAGAAAATTGCAGGGAGTTTTTATTTTTACTGTGTATCTTGCCTGAAGTCAATCATATTTAAATGCAACTTTTCTTACACAAATAACAATGACATTATTTTCTGTATTACATTTTATTTTCCTGCTTGAATTAAACCTATGGATTTGTCATTGACAATTTCTGTACTAAGTCATAATAATGTTCTCAGTATCACAATCATGACAATCACGGGAAAACATGACAAAATCAAGGACGAATTTACAGTAGCTAAAGTACCTTTGAAAAACCATGTGCTGACTCAATTAAATGGAATAGAGTAACCCCAGATACCTTTTAGTTATTCATTTTAGATGGGGGTTTTTTGCTAACTTAATTTTGACAGATGCCTTTTCTTTTTTTTAAATTAAGGCATCTCACATGTTAAGCCGTGCCAACAGTGAGTTTTCTTAGCATATTCCATATTCATTCAGCAATCCTTTCAGCTGTGCCATGTGGGAAGCTCAGCCATGCTGTTCTGAGTTGTAAACCAGGTTGTAAAATCAAGGCTATTGCTAAGCAAAGATAGCCTTCAGTCATGAAGGCAGAATTTTTTCAAAGTCATCAAAGACACCTTCTCAGTCCTTATATACTTATTTCTTCTGTGCAGTCTCATATATGGTGTGTGTTTTGACTCCTGAAGGAGGATTAGTGGGCTTCAGATAAAAGTCTGGTGTCCCAAGTGTTTTCTTCAGTCACTGTAATTTTCCACAACCATTTGAAAACAAGAAAGAAACATCATCCCAAACCTAACAAAAGAGTACAGAGCTCAAAGCTGGCAGCCAAGCTTCTGGCATAGCTGGAAGTAGATACCAAGATCATACCTGATTCCTGGACTAACACAAGGAGAAGTCACCACTTTGGGAGAATTCAAGTAATATCTGAAAAACTAAGGGCAGAGGAAGCAAAGTTCAAGCAAACAAGTGAAAAGAAGAGAGAAGGGGTCAAAGAGAAGGAAGAGAATACTGAAGGTATTTTTAGCCTGTTTCATGAACCTATGCCTTTCTTGTGAAGAGTTGGCCTATACCGGACAAAACAAAACAAAAATCAAAAATCCCAAACACACACGTCCATTACTACATAGACTTATATTTACCGTCACAACTGTTGTAAATTGGAAGACAGCAGTACACACTTATAGAACCTACTTTTCCTTCCGCTAACTTTATAGAGAGAACCCCCACCTAAAAATGTTAAGTTTCATTCTAAATCCTCACGAGATTACAAATGTATTCATGGAGATTGTACACCTAAGAAAGACATTGGGATATAGGGAAAAAAGGAAAATAGCTTAAGCAGGTAAAGAAGTTATTGGATTCTATCATTTTAAATAATATTACAGAATCTTAGGGTGAATTTCAGCCTTTTCCCAATGCCTTTCAGCCTTTTGACAAAAAGGTTATTTGATGAGCTAGGAAATTATGTACCCTATCGACTGCATTCTTCAGAAAATAGAAACACTGCTAATATGCAGGTCCAATGTTTGTGATAGAGCACAAGAAAAGTCTGGAAAAGCTATGCCTGAGATTGTTATTGTTCTATTTCCTTTACAACTTCAAAGCCAGTTAATACAATTAGTCTCCCACATACTCCTAAATTAAATGGGTGAATGAGACAGACTTCTTTCTCCATTTCATGTATAAGCACTATGACTGATTTGGAAGCATTATCCATAACTGAGTGCTAGGTGTGACTCTCATCCCTTACACACCCTCAACACCACTAAACCACACTAACATGAGGATGGCACACAGAGCCTTTACTGGGGCACTCTCAGCAGCATCAGGAGCATTTAATTGACAGCTGTGATCTTAGAGACGCCAAGAATAATTTTTTAGATGTAGTAGATCAACTCTCACATCCCACTCTGGAGACACAGCTGGCAGTGTCATCGGCCACATCTCTACATCTCTGGTGGCCTCCAAGCATTTACTTCTCAAAATCCTGTCTCCACCCCAAAGCTTTCTATCTTCCTACAAAAGAAATTCCCTTCCAACAATTTCAGTGGGAATACTGCAGATCTGTCAGTAAGTTCATGGTAATTTTTTTCTTCTCATAAATCTGCCACCATGACAGATTTCTACTCCCCTAAATAAAAAGTAGTTTTCAAGGAAACAACTGTTTTTTCTTGAGAATGTGGGAATGCAGGGGTGCTTTCTTGGAAAAAGTCTTTGCACATGTGACACAGACTAGCTAAATAATAATAATAATAATAATAATGATTCAACTACATTCAGCAATATGAAACCATTTTGTGTTTACATTTTTTTTTTCACAGTAGAACATTCAAAACCTACTAAATCAAGACTAGAATAAAGATTTTACATATTTAGAAAGAGACTTGATTTTTATATAAGCCACTGGAGAGGAATTGATTTTCTTGAAAGAGATCAATTATTTATTAGGATTTTACAGACTCTCAAGAATCATATAAATCAAGACATTAAGATATTTTTCATTTATTTCTGAAGTATTTTTTTTTAAGTATGAAGGAGGAAAAATTGAACATAATTTAAGCTTCTAGTCTTAGTATCAAACTAAGGCTGAGTCATAAAATCACTGAAGACAGCTGTAATGATATAAAATTTACTGTGTACCAGCTGCTCACTGAGAGTATTATGTTAAGAAATTACCCTTTCCAAATATAAATTGTGGTATCCAGTGAAAAATCTGAACTACCTGACATGGTAATTTCTCTTCTACTGAGGGGACATAAGGTTCTACACAACTCCTTCTAGATTCAAAAGAGGATAAATAGACTTTCCTTATGAAACATAGAAAATGTATTCATTATCTGGATTTATGGCAAATTTGCTTCTGGTCTGAAAGATGCTCTAGCTGCTAGAAAAAGGTTTAAGAAGTTAAAACTCATCTGAAGAAAATAAGAGTTTGCATTGAAGTTCTGTTAAATACCCCTCTGCTCTAAGTATTAATCCAAGTGTACACTAGAAACAAACTCTGCAGACACGAACACTTCAGAACTGTCTTGTTTAATGGCTGGATACTTGCATGCCTACAGAAAATCCGCAAAAATCACTTTCGTGTAACTTAAAACACATACCCTTGCTTGCATCAAGTTCTCTCATCAGTATTTAACATTGCAGCTGAATCACAACAAGGGGGCAAAGAGGTGATAGGAAAGGTCAGCAGGAATTTCCTCAGCTGCAATAACACCAATCCTTCTAAAGGGCTTTAAGACCTGCTAAGGAAAACAGCACTACAGGAAAGCTAAGTATTGTCAGCATCTTTTAAGATGTTTCTCAGACTTCACCATAAACCCTGAATTTTTCAGAAGTCCTTTAGAAATGCTTATACTGTGGTTTTATACTTCTCTAATGTTTGTAGGAATCTTTTTTTAACATGAAAGGAACTGAATGTATGTGAAAACAAATTCAACTACAGAGTATACAAAGTGTCATTACATATATAGTAAATTGAAAAATTGGAGAATATTTTATAAAGCCCTCTGGCTATAATAATGATGTGTTACTCCTAGGCACACATACTTCAAAAGAAAATGGTTATGGTTTAACTCCAACAGAATGAATTTGAAATATTTAAAAGATTTGAATGATTAAATATTATTTTGAAAAACATGATTTTTCACACAGTATGACACAATGAATTTAAATCAGAGGCAGATGGTACCCAGCATTCTCACTGAGAGGACTGGTATGTCAGACAATTTAGTGTTTTGTTCTGTTTAAGATCAACAGGGTCTCTAGGGTCTTTGAAAATCATTTTATGTTGGAAGGGGAGCTAGAAATATGGTGTTCACTTACAACATTTATTTACTGTGCAACTGTATGCAGAAAAGTAAGGAGAAAAATTACATCAGGAGTCAGAAATGTTGTCATGAATGCCAGGTTCAATTAAATACCTGCCCTTTTACGATCTTTCCCACAGCAGCCCATCTAGCTTTTAGAGTTCTATTCATTACACATTTTTTGGGTAATAAAAACAGTATTCATATTCTTTAATGCTGGCAAGAAAATGCTCCCAAAAATCCCCAAACAATCTCTTCAAATACAACCTTATTTCAGGAGCTGTGGCTGGCTCACTATGACAGAGATGACCACTGACCACAAAGTTTTCTAAAAAACAAAGCAGTATTTTCTGAGAAGAGGTATTTTCAAGAAACCATCTAGGTAATTAGGCAGTCACTGAGCTTACTGCCTAGAGCCTGATATGATTTAAGGTCATCTGAGTAACCCAAAGAATTTAATTCCACATTAAAAGTAACATCCCTTGAGATTTTATACCCGCCTCTGTGAGAGCTAACCTTAGAAAATATGAGAGTTGAGACTCTATCAAGCCAGCTATGAAACTTCCATTTAAAACACTGTTCTTAATCTTCCCACTACACAGCTCCTGCTTCCAAAATAGGGTATCAACCCTGTGCCATGCAGCCTTTCCTCATTGCTCCAAGTTATGACCCCAAACCATATCATTTGCCTCCTCCTCCCCTACACATTTCATCTTTCCAGAAACTGACTCAATCCCTGTGCTTTCTTACACTTCTTATCTAATTTCCCTGTGAAGAAAAGCACACCAAGAAGCAACGCTGTACGGCTGTGGAACATGCTTTATCTAACTCTGAATATAATGCAATGCAAAAATAGAAGCCCAGGTGCAAGATACAGCCTTCTATGTCAATATAATTTTATCTATTTAGTGTGCTCTCTCAGGACTAACAGGTCCTCACACAGGTCTGCAGGTTAATTGTTTCTATTTCCTGAATTTATCTTCATGTGTTTATCTTCATGCGTTCATTGTACAATACAGAAATATTGTGAAATGGAGACAATACTGACCTCTTTAAGATGGTACAAGAAATAATTAATAAAAATACATGTTTTAAAACCCAGATATTGTTCCACTTTTACTGCTATCATCAGTTTTAAAGGTTATCCAACTATCTTCCAAGCTGTTTCTTTACCGAATACCATCTATTTGCCATTGGATTGAGGGGTGAAAAAGATATTTATATTGCCAGAGAATTATTTCTTTTTTACTTCCAGGTCTCTCTCTTCTGGGTTTTCTATACCCATTTCTTCTTATTCCCATAATGGCTAAAACTTCACAGAGAAGATGCTTGTGTTGTACCAAAACATGTCATTTGTATTAACTACCATCCATTCACTTCAGTTCCAAGAGGAGACTGCAACTCTCATGGAGGAATACCATCACTAAAGGCCGCACACACCCAGGATGGGGTCACTGCATCCAGTCCTTCCTAAGAACAGGCATTGGTGCTGAGAACACTGGTCTGAAGAGTTCAGAGACCATCCATAGACATGCCATGAACTACAGGTCCCCAAGCAGCTCCTCAAAACAATTTAAGACATACAGCACACAAAAAACTCCAGAGTCTGCACTGCAGTAAGTTGGCAGGAGAGATTAAGAACATTTTAGATGTCCTTGCGTCTTTCATGCCCACGCAATTCTTTATGTGAAAATACCCAGAGGATCCTCTGCCATACCTAACATTCATGAAGCTGTTCCTGACTAATCCATATGGTGTGAGCATCTGCCACTTTTCAATATCATATTCATTTCCAGAGTGTCACATTTCCCACAGATAGCATGAATGACTGAAAAATAATAATTTTGTGATAATTCTGCTTCTGGGAAAACATGAAATGGTGAAAAACGGACATAAGCTTTGGTATGGGCAAAGCCTCCAAAAGACAATGAATATATGGTACTGCCTCAGCACACATTTAAGGACTATATTTCTTAACAGGAACATTTGCTCAAGGACTTTGTAGAGAGGTGGGGGATGGCCTCTTCTCCCAGGAACTGAGAGACAGGACAAGAGGAAATGGCCTCAAGCTGTGCCAGGGGAGATTAGACATCAGGAAGAATTTTTTCACTGAAAGAGTGAAAGCAGTGAAACAAGTTCCCCAGGAAGCTACTGGAGTGACCATCCCTGGAGGTGCTCAAGAAATGACAGGACGTGGCACTTAGTACTATGGTTTACTGGGCATGGTGGTGTTTGATGATCTTGGAGGTCTTGTCCACACTTAATGATTCTACAACTGTGAAGACACAAATGTCTTTAGAAAGCAAATCATGTAATGGAACTGTTCAGAAATAGAATACATGTTTGCATATGGTTTAAATGCAGTTTATTAAGTTATAAAATACTGAAAATTAAATCAAGTCATAAATGAAATTTTTTTTGTTATTTGCATTTGAGTACAGACCTTTTTTTTGGTCTGCAAGTAATTAGTCAGTGTTTTCCCCTGCAGTAAGTGAATTGATATTGAAATCACAAGCATAAAAGAGATTTGTCCAGTCTGCACACAGAAGTGGCTAATAATATGATAAAAACCTAAGAGCAGTAATTTTGCTGTCAATTATATACCTTGGAAATTACTCCTTAAATAGGCTGGACATTTCTTATGTTAATTAATACTATTTAAAAAACCCCAAATTGTTGAAAACCATTTTTATTTTTCAAGAAATAACCTGATTTTGACTTTTTTTTTCCTAGAAAAAGACCAGGTTTATATCTAATTATGCATATGGGTAATTTCATTCATTCAAACTGACCAGTTAATTTCAGCTTACATGTGTGTGAGCAAAGCCACATGGGTATGGAACTGGTACACGGATTGCTATCTCTCTACAGACTGTTTTCTCCTGATACTAAAATAGCTACAGGGCTGGATTTTCAGTTTAGCTGTAAGTGTTACAGAAGACACACCACTCCCACCACCCCCACAAAGAAGGGACATTTTATACAAGCAGAAAGCAAAATCACCACACACGTTACCAAAAGGGTAGCTTTCAAATAAATTACCTCTCTACACAGTTCTTTAGTAGCAGAGACATGATGAACAGTGACATGGCTTTTTAGTACTCACACCCAGCCTGGCTATGTAAAAAAAACTTGTGGAGAGCTCCTGCCATAGTGTTTTATCGTTTAGGGGACTGTAAAACAGAAAAATGTAAAATCTGGGGGCTGTTGCACTACAGATCATTGTGATGATGGAAGATGAGGAAGGAAAAAAAACCTCAAATCCATTATCTCTCCCTTCAGGTACCAGAACTCTACACTAAACAAGTGAGCTAAAAGCATCTGAGTACCTTACCCACATGTGCAGGAAAGTTATGCTCCATTAATTTATGCTAAAATCTAATTTTATTTTCTTCACCACTAAAAGGAATAAAAAAAGAAATAAAATGTTCCATTTTTCCTTTCACTGCATATAAGCATCTTCCTAAAATACCTTCTTACTGCCTCAGGAAAGGAAATGTTAGTGTAAGAATTTCACCTTTTCTCATTGTATAAACTCAAACCCCCCAAATATTTCTAAAATATAATTACTGTTTTTCATATTACAGCATCCGATCCAAGAGTACTTAATCTAGTTAGTACTTTCAAGAAATATACCATGGTTATTTTTGATCTTCCACATATATCAACATAATTGACCAATTAAATTTTGCTGCATATTAAACAAAGGGACTGAAATTTTCAATTTGCAGTAGAACAAATCAGACTGATAAATTTTCTTGAAGTATTGGGCCTACCACTCTCTTTCTGTTTAATCCAAGAGGAGGAGAAGTTGAGTGTCTTTTTATCTAGCAAGAGCTCAAGAGTGAAAACCATCAACAGGACTCATAAAAACAACCTGCCCAGGAACCCTGTTTCACAGAGCTACTCATCTTTTTGGGCAACACTTTATCTGTGTGCAGAGCACATGAAGCTCTAACAAGAGTGGGATTTTCTGCACGTCTCTGCACGTTTTATGTGTGTCTCTGAACAAGTCACGCCACTTGTAACTGCTTCAGTTTTTTCTCTGAGAAATTCCCCTCTAAGAACAGAGGCAAATGGAGGCTCGTGTCCTCAGATACGCATCCTTAGTTCTCCGACTTCACCCAATGCATCAGCTCCACCTTCATATTTCTTGGGAGAACACTCAACATGAAATTCCACAGATTTTGTCTAGCTCAGGGGAGTTTATTCACCTTTCACTTTGCAAAGTGCAATGGACAATGCTTTCTTTATAGCTCCCAAGACTGGGAGCTCTCCACAGCCCTAACTGTGTTCAGGTTAGAAGTGAGGAAGAAAGCACCAGCTGCATCCCAGTCTTGGTATTTACCAGTTGCTGAGGCAACCAGCTCCACTGTGAGGAAACAAAACATGGAAAAAGTAATCTCACTGAATGGGAATCCACTTAATTCAGAATTGGTATCCAGTTTATAAAGTAGTGTGATGTTACATAAGACCAGAAAAACTGTCCAGATTTGATGCACATTTTACATCAAAAAAATTGTAAAAGAACTGATACTAACAACTTATATTATTTCCAAACTGCACTGAACCACCAAATACATTGAATCACTAAGAAAGCTAAATTTTAAACTTGCCTTTCAGAAAAAAATACTCACTGATATTGAGCAACATCTTCATAACCAATAAAGCATTATAATATCTGGGACTAATTTCTGTGATATCTATGCAAGGTTTGTGGAAGCCAATCTCTTATTAATGTCTCAGGAAGTTTTATGTCAGTAAGAAATACTTGATAAGCTCTTCTGAGTTGAATTACCCATCTGATGTACTGAACAAAAGCATAGGCTTTATAAAAGCACCGCAATCTAAACATTAGTCCTATTGCAACAAATTAAGGTAATCATAGCACAGTCCTGGTACCACCTTTCATTTTGCTGATGTGGTTAGGGTCATGTCTCACCAAAAAAAAAAAAAAATCAGTAATCCATGCTTGAACTTTTAAAAATATGAATTAGTAATGTAATAAAGAATATTAACTATACCAGTAATACTACTTCCCCTTCCAGTATTTTAGAAGAAATATTTACAATAAATACAGCTCTAATTTTAGCAGTCATTCTATAGCTGTATTTTACAGAGCTTAGTCTTCGTAGACACTCTGAATTTCATTTGAGAAAATGAATATCATTTGACACAAAAAGAAATGTAGTCAGGGTATGTTAAGCCAGAAGGACAATACAAGCAACTGTAGAGTTGACAAAGTTACACAGCCAAGAGCTCAGTATTTAGCATTTTGAATTGCATTAGAAAAATAGCAGATGCGTGTTCATTCCTTGTGTTTTAGAAAGGGGGAAGAGGTCCCTCTAAAGACAGAGGATCAGTGATAAAAATGTTAGGGCAACAGTGATTAATTCCAGGCAACTATGTCTTAGAATAAGTAATTTTCAAAGCATCAAACAGAGAAGAAAAATCTAAATCACAGCAATGAGGTAGATACTGCAGCTGCTCACAGTTCTTCTTTTCGTATCTCAGTTTGAATGTAAAGTTCTGAGAATTGGCATTTAACCCAGTTTCTCAGCTACATGCTACACATACATACTTGATTTTTTATGTATGATTTCCACTAATAAGAAAACAAGAAATAATATGTCACCTACAATAGTGGCTGCATTTCATATTTTATACTTGGTGTAGACATGAGCTTATGTCCCTTTTAAGAGAAAACAAGTATTGGTCTACTGCTGTGTCACAGATTAGCTTACAATCAAGACATATTCCTCTACTGTTGGGTATAAGCCTTGCATGTTCTCCTTATTTGATATAAATATTCAAAAAGTCAGGATCCATACTTCAGCTTTTAAGAGAAATTTAAATTAATAATTCTGTATTATGTTTTATTTTAAAACATGGTTGTTCTAAGAATCACATCTTTGGCTGCTTTATAAACTGAATGGGATTTGTCTTTCAATTTTTCCCTCTAGTATTTTACTGCCAGCCTCAAAAGAAAAAAACAGAACAATTGTCTTTAAACAGCACCTTCATTTCTCAATATCACAAACTGAAAGGCTGATATTGTTTGCCTTCACAATGCTGTATTATATATACACAGAAATGTATGCACTAATTCTCCTTGCAAAATAATAATAACTCTCCTTGAACAGATTTAAATTAATGACTAGAAGCACAATCATTCCCACAACTGCTTTGATCCAAACATCATGAAACACATTGTAACTACCCCTAACAGGCAGCTACCTCCGAAGAACACAATGGCAACTATCCAGCAGACTTATGGGCAGCATCACATCTTTTCCTGCCACAGAAATTAAACAATACACTTTCCTTACTTTGCATTTTTGATAGACAAAGGTGTAACCTATATCGGCGAAACTGTGATCAGCTTCTGAATGATGCAGGAGCAAGGAGAGAATTAATATCAGCCAAAAGTGAAGACTTTTTGTCCTTGGTTTGTTTTTCATGAAACGTCGAATTTGTGTGTTGGAAACTCTAGGAAAACATGTCTATGCAGAAGCATAGAAGTAGAAGTACTTAACCTAGAAGATTCTTTCCCTGCATTAAGTTTATAGATACTTTAATTAAGGAAGTACTTCATTTTTTTTTTCAATATAAGTTATATTCAGCAAAGAATGTGCCATTTATTGTATGAATTAATCCTGATTATTATGCCAACAATGCCAAACTAAATCTGTATGTTTCTGTTCTTTAATCAAATCAGCATTACTTGCCTTGCTTGAATCAGTTGGTATTAAGCACATATCAAACACTGGAAAACAAAATTATATGCAAAATTTGGGACAAAAAAGTCAAGTAGTGTAGACAGCAAAACAGTTTTAAATGGTACATTTCAATGTTATGGAATTTGAAGAAAGGTTTATATTAGACCGGTATTATGAACTGACTCAAATATTTCAAACACAACGACGAATCCTTTGATTAAAAATATTTTTTAGAAACTAGCACTGCGTCAAAAGATCACAAGAAATCTTGCTTACACTGAAAGAAATGTCTCTGTAACTAAATTAACACTGACAGTTGTTTCATAAGGGCATGGTGTACTGATATTTCCCTGAAGAAAGCTCAGTTTCATGATAATACAGCAAAAACAGGTCAAAACTTGAAAGATGAGAATATTATGCTGCAAGTTTTTAATGCAGGGAAAGATTAAATTTCCACCTGCAATTTTTGTGTTCATTTAATCTTCCCTGTAATAAATTACAGTACAATTGGCAGTGATTAGAGCACATTGCAATTTTCTTTTTAAAGATGCAAAAGGAGCTTCATGAACACAGCAACATTTTGAGTACCAATTTAAATTCCTTGGAGTGAATTTTTACCATCTGGGAAATGCTTCACACTTAACTTATTTTCAGTAACTCTTTGCAAAATACCAGGGCAGCACAGTTTTCACCAAACCTTTCTTTATCACAATTCTATAATTCCAATATGCTATCTAATTATATAAAAATATGCAGAATCACACTTGAACCGTAATTGGGAAAATTGCATCGGTTTTGCTTATTCAGGCTTTGAGCTTCAAGCAGCTCTGGTAAATACTTCACTGGAAAGGAATATTTCAATTGTTAACCACACTTTTCAAAAGAGTTTTCATATTTACCATGCATCTCTGGGTCCAGAAAGAGGTTCAAAGTCACCAAAAGGTGATATCAAAAGAGAATGCTCTGTAAAGTTCTATTTCCCAAACACTACACCATATACCATTTAACGATGCAAATACCTTTCAAATTTTGTATAAGCATCTTCCAGCTTATTATATGTCCCCATACATGGTATTCCAAAGCAGTACATTCAGTTTACTCTTCACAGAAATTTGGACACTCAGAAGAAAATGTCACATTAATATCTGTGTGAGATTATGCTTATTTTCAACTTTAGATTTTATATCATCAACCAAATTCACTAATGTTTTATGCAGACAAAAGCTCCAATAATGGATCCTTAAAAGGAAATATATCCTCTCCACCCCAAGACAGGAAGGGATTGTGGGATTTGCACTAGATCTGGGAAGGTTGTGAACAGAATGGTGACAAAATCAATAGCTTGAGAGATCCAATTTAGGCACTGAAAACTCTAGAACTGTCTAGCATGATTCACAGATCCTATCCTTAGTAATAACATGCCCTGCATTCACTTTATATGAAATCTCCTTATAAACCATATTAACACAAGCAGATACAGTTGACTGAATGCCTCAGCAACAGAAGTGACGACACAGAGCTTCATTGTGATGATCTTAAAATATTTAAGAGTCCAGAGTTATGCAGAAAATTTTTTAGAAAATGTTCTGAAAACAAGATAGTAGTAATGTGACTACAGCTGTGATGGTCTGAACTAGGTATCTCTTTCTGTGATTTTCTATTTATATACTGCTCTGAATCTACACAGGGCCAGACTGCGTACTGCTCCTGATCTTCTGTGGATGTGTGAAAGCCTGCCACAAGACCTTAGGCCAGCTAGCAAGACAGCTGTCCAAAAACACCAGACAGAAACTCTCCCTGAACTCTTTCCATGGTAAGGACTGAAGAGAGAAACCAATCCTCTTTTCTTTTGGCCTGTTATACCTTATACATCTGAGGAAAGGAGGCAAAGAGGTAACAGGTCCAAATTATTTTGCATGAATCTACACTGTTAAGAAAAAGTAAAAAATATGAAAAACAGAACAATTTTTTCTAAAACTTCCATGCTTGTCTAATAACCACTTATCCAATGGGATTAGAGTAAACTTTATCATTGGCATAACATGCAATGGACAACAGACCCTCCTCTTTCTCTTATTTCCCAGAGCAGATTGTGCCCAATTGAGACAGACTGCTTTGATTTACCTCCATCAGAAAAGCCTGTTGACTCTGTGCCACAATTTAGCCCACAAGGTTGTCTGAATGCTAAATGTTCAACTTAAATTAGGAGTTGCACATTATTCTATTTTTAAAAATTATACTTCTCCTGAGCAGAGATTGACTTCACATCTGAGGAAGCCACAGAGAATGAGCTATTTCATCTATGGGCAGAAATAATTTTGCTTCTGGCATATACTTCAAAGCAATTTTTAGAATCTGAAACAGAAATAAGTGATGTACTGCGCTAAAATGCCCCAAATTGATTGCTAGCCATAGAAAAACAGGAAGCATGCAGATTTAAATGCCTTTTTAGAGCACAGAATAATCCCAAGTCTTGTCAGTTAAGTGTGCCAGCCCAATTCAAATCTGTTTTAAATCACTTTTCAGTTCTATCTTGCACATGTTCTACTTTAGAATTATAGATTTAGTTCAGAGTGATATCCCACTGGTTTTGAACTAATGTATTTCCCTCCAGTGTTTTAGAAAGAAAAAGCTCTTCGAGACTAGTTATTTTTAATGTGTTGGAGTCTGATTCTATCTGAAATCTGTTAAACTGAGAAAGAATATTTCCACTAATAACAATAAGCTTTGGATCAGGCCCATAGAGATTTTTAACTGATAATCAGAATTTTAAACACATTTTCTTACTGAATTGCACGTAGTGTTAGTATCAAATATTCTACAATATCAGGTATCTTACAAAACATTTTATTTTGCAAAATACATCTGCACATTTTGGTCTAAACAATGACTTCAAAGAATAATACAGCATATATAACTACAGTATGTAATTAAAACTCCTTTATAAACAGTCTAATCTACTTTTCAGGTTATGAATGAATGAGTGGTAGCATGCAGAACAGTTTGCTATATCCATTAAAAAACAGGTACTTGAAAGAAGAACTTTAAAGTGTAGATGAGAATTAGCAATCAAACTGCTGACTATTGTTTTCTCTTTCTCTTCTCTCTCTCTTTTGACCTATCTAGTCAATTTTTCTTGTTCTCTTTCTCATGGTTTTTGATAGTATTTCTAAGTCAGAATGCAAAATATTTCTAAATTTCTCATCAGATTTAGCATAATCATATTATTGACATTTACTTAAGAGAACAACTGGACCTACTTCCATATCTTTAGTTTATTTTAATTTTAGTCCTCAAGTTTGCAGGGGATGAGGGGTATAAGGAATGTTAAGAATTACATTTCTTGTACAAGAAAAATTATTTGCTTAGAAACTTTTTTCTTTTATTTTGTATCATCACTGTCATTATCCTTGGATCATCAGATTTAGGACTAAGACAACTGAAAGCTGTGCAGTACAGTTAACATCGTTTTACTGTTTTGTGTATTTTTTTCCTAATACTACTTTAGTGACAGTATTTAGTAATCAATTCTTTAAGCTTAATTTTGCTTACAGATATGATGCCAATTGTACAAGATCTGCTGTCTATGGTGCTGAGGCCGAACTTAATTATACACAGAGCAGTGGGTTTATATTTATAATTATACACAGGTTTTTGTTTGTTAAACACTATTGCAACTCAGTATCAGTATCTGAATATGGGGGTTGGAAGCATGAATGGCCGTACTGATTGTGACGTAGAAGAATGGAACAGGAGGAGAGAGTATATCCAGTAACAAGCTTGGTTTCCAAGTGCTGAGAAGAGTGCATATAGCTCCCATGAAAAGAAATAAGGCTCTCACAAGGAAAACACAACATGACATCTAATTATGATGAGGAATTAAAAGCTTATTCAAGGTATAATAATCTATGATCACTTAAATCCCAAAAGGTGAAGAAAGGCAACAACTATATGACACTTTCTAAATTGTGCTATTTATGTAGTGATACAAGTATTTAAGGCAACTCAATATCATCCTTGGAGTAATAAGAGGCAGAGTAGTTTAGACCAAAATATATGACATTATTAAACTCAAAGAGTGTAATTTAAAAATCTAAAAAATTGAAGTATGCATTAAGAGTGTTTACTTCATCAAGATTCCAGGTAAATGCCATAATGAGATATTCTTGCTTCGATGTTGTGTGTACCTCATTTTGTGATAGTGGTTTTCTTTCACTGACGGAGAAAAAATGTTTCCCCATGGCTACTGTTGCTATAGGTGATGTTTCAATTGCTGCTTTACTGCGGAAAAATGTTCTTCAGAGAAGGAATATATCAGTTCAGAATTTTCTGAAATCCTAAAATAATCATGTGTGATTATTTCCTGAAATAATCACTAAGACACGTTATGACACTTGATTGGAATTTGAAATAGGTCTCTTCCAAAATTTTTCTACAAAATTAAATGAGGTACTTATTACCTCGGTACTGCTCACCTTATCTTTAATTGAGATTAGTGTTATTTCCATTTCCTCATCATTTTCGAAGTGTAGCTATATGATAAAAGGCAACACATCACTCGAGCATCAAAGCTCTTGTAGTACCTTATCAAGAGTTTACTCTTAGCATTCCTACGTGGATGGTAACCAACAGTACTCCATCTCTATTCCACTGTGAAGCAGATAAATTCAGCATTTGCCATAGAGTAAAAGCATGAAGATACAGCAGGTGAGGGCTGGCTGCTTGTTAAACCACCAAAGCACAGCTGCCTAAATTCTCTCGGTAACTCTAAAGTGATAAGCTGTCCAAGCAGAACTTCCCCTGACAACATGTAGGCACCCCTTGCAGGCAGATGTGGGCTGTCAGATCCACTGGCTTGGCATTACATTATTGAGGAGTTTTTTGCCTACAGGAATTACCAGAGTATGGTAAACTCTGAAGGGGAGTTCATCACTCACAAAGGGAATGAAAAGATGGACAGATTACATAGCATTTTACAATATGGAAAAAAAATTGCGATGAATATTTATTATTCTGTGGTCATGATATAAAACTACCTCCTAAGTCACAAAACAACTTGGGGGAGTATAGTCCACGCAGTACATGCTGCTCTGAGAAATAATGTCTTTTTTTAGCTTTGTGAAAAATGCCTGGTAATACAGGGAAAAACAGTCTTCCCTGTTCCCTGAACCTTTATTTTCAGCACTGTTTTTCTTCTTTAATGTTGTTACTCAATTTTTTTCTTTTTTAGCGTCTCCTTTCTCTTGCCTATGAAGATGACAAAGAATACCTTCCAGAGGAGGAGGGAGGGGAGGGCAATTTTGAGTATCATCTCACTTTACCTGAGGGATATGAGCTAGCTAGGAAGCAGGTAGGGGTTATTCTAATTGCTTGGATAGACAGCAAGCAATTCAAATAATTGAATATTTATGGTTTTAAAATTTAATTCCTGGAATTGTTCTCAGAAAAGAAAAGCAAAACAATAAGCTTGGTTATACAAAACCTGTACTCATAGTTAGGCTTTCTGATATTTGACATGGTAAAAGGGACAATTAGAGCTTTTTCTACAGCTGAAACATTCAGAATCTGCCATTTCTCATTGTTTTCATTCTTCTTACTTTTTCATGGTTAATAGGAGCTCATTTGTACTGAAGGCTTACAGGTGCATCTGCATTACTGTTTAGTTTGGCTGGGAAATCTCTCCACAGCTCCTATTTATGGTGGTTTTGTTCACATCCTGGAGCAATCTTGAAGTGCAATTTTGAACTGTCTTCCTTCTGGTTAAAATTAAGTGGGAAGGTGGGCTCAAATGTGAGCATTTTACCTTTGTTTAGTTTTACATTATTTACATGATTAGTTCTTCCATTATTTTTAAGGTGCCACTAGACTTTCTAAGCCAATATTTTAAGATCCAGCCAAGATCTATATGATACACAGGATTCATTTGAAAGATATCTGGTTTTTCACTTTTGCCTTAGTAATAGCAACATTAAACTGCCTCTTAGAGGACTGCTGTATAGGCAAAAGTAGTTTTTTCATAATTTCAACCCATTTATCAGAAACAAAAGTCCCCAGAGACAACCTTATGGTCCTCCTCTGGGAAACACCAAATTAGAAATAAAAAAGTAAATTAAGCTTTAATCATTTGCTATTGAATTCTTTCTATTAAACATTGAATTTTTATACAACCATAGTATTGGTTTATAGTATTCTATAGAATCCAGTGAACACTAAAACTGAATAAACCTCCACCTCCTATCTCCTGATTAAAATTCATGTAAGCTAAGCGTAACAGCATCACAGAGTCACAGAATAAGCCGAGTTGGAAGGGACCCACAAGGGTCATCGAGTCCAACTCCTGGCCCTGCATAGAACCATCCCCAGGAGTCACACCTTGTGCCTGAGAGCATTGTCCAAATGCTCCCTGAGCTCTGTCGGGCTGGTGCTGTGACCACTGCCCTGGGGAGCTGTTCCAGTGCCCAACCACCCTCTAGGTGAAAAACCTTTTCCTGATATCCAGCCCAAACCTTCCCTGGCACAACTTCAGGCCATTCCCTCAGATCTTACCAGTGGTCACCACACAGAAGAAACATTACAGCTCTCAAGCACGCATACATACATACATACATACATACATACATACATATATATATGTGTGTGTGTGTGTATGTATCTGATATCTTGATACTTTGATAAAATGAAAGCTACTAGAGGAGCATTATGTTTGAAGAAAAACTTAAATTTAAATTTTAAAAAGCAGGCATACTGAGCTGCAGAGATGTATTTAAACTAAACTAGATTTTTAATTAAAGTTGTACTAAAATGTTACAGTGAAATGATTTTTTGCATGTCTTTGGGTTTTCACATATAGACTGGGGCTCTGCATGATGATTTTTTTTTCTTGACAAGCAAAAAACTTGCAAACAATTGCACAAGGACATACTTCTCTACAGCCACTCAAAGCCTGACTTGTGCCAGAAACACAGATCCCATTATCAAAGGTACAAGCCACCTGATACTTTAAAAAGAGACGGCAGATAATATTACACTGATCATCAGAAGTGTGACACAAACTCCTTGGTTAAACTATGGGGAAGTCTCTGTTTGGTCTTTTTGATGACATGAGGTGTGTGCTGCCTCTACTGTTGACAAAACGGATTCTGGGGAGGAAGAATTATAGAGAATCTTGCCATTTTATGAGGTATGTCTGGAGGCACCAATTCATAAATATTTTCTTTAAAAATAAAATCCATAGGAGACAATTAATATTATTCCTTTTGAGCTGTACAAGATTGATCCAGAGTTTTTTCTTAATAGAGCACCTCAGCATGACTTAAATATTAAGAAAGAGCATATATAATGCTACTACAGAGTAAGTCTTCAACACTTTCATCCTTGTAAATACATAAACAATAAATAGCTCCTAATGAGATCTACAAAACACTAAAAAAAGTGAAAATAAGACTTTCCCTCTAAATGATTTAACAAATGTCTTCTTTGATATAAGGAAAATATGCATAACTGGAAAAAAAAGCCATGAGATTAGCTCATTGGTCAGAGCATGCTGCTAATAACATCAGGGTCATAGGTCTGATCCCTGTACAGGCCAGTCACTTAAGAGCTGGACTTGATGATCCTTGTGGGTCCCTTCCCACTCAGAATATTCTGTGATTCTGCAATTATAAAATTATTCTATGTTTCAGGAATTGAGAATCTTAGTTCTATGAGCAGTGCTGTTGAAATGCAGAAAACTGGCATCAGATGGTGTCACAATCTGCTGAGTACAAGTCACATAAATGAAAGCTCTAGAACATAAACAATGGACCCACTGTTCAGCCTTCTGAGTTTTGAAATTATTGGAAACAAAAGATGCAACTGTCTCATGGTGATTAGATAGTTAAGTGTCGAACTCCTTGCAAAAATTCCTTGTGGGAACAAAAACTGCATATGGGTTGCATGGAGAATGGATAAATCCACGGAACATAAATCTACTAAGGTTACATAACACACAGGAAACATCCAGGAGATACTTGGGCTTAGGAGGATCTTGGGCTGCAAATACTTGAAGGCTGTAACATTCTGAAGAGGGGTCACTGTGCTTTTGTTTTGCAATTACACATTTCCCAAAGGCATTCATAATTTGTCAAATATGGCACAGGGCAGATGAAACTTTACTCTTACTCAGACCAACCATTTTATTTTCTGTCCTTCTGTTTTTGCTAAACTTATGAGAACTTATTCATTTGGGTATCTGACAGTTCTGATGTATTTTCAGAGTACAGCTTTGTATCTTCCTCAGACATGGCCATCTGCATTTCTTCTTCAAATGAATAAGTCCAAACTCCCTGTGAATCCTCTGCATAACTCTAAGGAGATAATCAATCTCTCACTATGTAAAAATTAGAAATGGAAAAAAAAATCCTTTCAATTTATTCAACTTTACAGTTAGAGCTACATTACAATTATAAATACGAACTGAAAAGTCATATACAGAATTTGTATGATCAAGTGCTAAATTAAGTGTAACATATAGTGTTTCTGTGGATTTTCAAAGAAATTTTGAGAGTTTCAATTTTATTATATACTGAATTTGTACAATCAATCATTTCTACCAAAAGGTAGAAATGCTCCCAAAAGCAAGGAATATTTTAATTTTTTTTAAACCTGCCACTATTTTTTAAATTTCTAATTACAAATCAAACTAGCCACTGTACAGAAGGTATTCAATATAGGAAAAACCAGATGCAAATATTTTATCTTAGTTTATAGTAAGAGGTACTCAGTCATTCTGAACCCATTCATGAAATTGTCTCAGATTTATTGACCAGTTCCTGTGGAAAAAAGGGCTTTCAAGGCTGGAATCAAAATTCTGGAACTCATAGCATCATATCAATTTTAGCAAAAATGACAGTGGCTACTCCAGAATGAGGGAGACTTGTGTTCAGTTTTCTTCTTTCACTAAATGGCATCAAATTTTCATTTTCCACGAGAACACTGCCATCAGCAATGTACTCTGATATGTGTCATGTTTACGTTGTTCTGCTAGAGCTGTTTATAAAATACGTAGTTAATTAGCTAATGAGTAAGACTGGCTCTACCCTATTTTTTGGATATTCACCAGAAGTAAAGAAGGCTTGTTTTCTCACCCTGTTTTTTAATACAGCTTAGAACAACATAAAGAGAAAGGATTGTTACATCAAATGATACTAGCATTACAACTAAACAGCAAGGAACAGAAAATAAAAGAAAGATATCTAATGAGTTGTGTGCAAGAAAGAGAAACAAAAATTGTCTTTAATTTCAGAATGGCCTTAGGAGAAAACATGATTTTTTTTGTTACTGGCTGCTATGTAATACAGAGAGCTTTTTGTTTTTCTCAAAACTGGACATCACTAAGTATATTCAGAGGACTAAAAGGTCTTAAAAAAAAAACAGGCACATTTTTGCCATTTCCTTCAGTTCTAATCATCTCACATAGGGCTCAGAAATACAGCAGGTGAGTAGAAAGCTTTCTAAAAGATACAAAGGAGAAGAAGCAGAAAAGTGATTAAATATGAGTAAGAGGACATGACACAGGAAAAGAAAAATAGATTGAAATGTAAGATAGAATATTCTAAATAATGTTACAATCAGTTTAAATGCATTCATAGGGTGAAAGAAAACTGTACCACAAACAAGATTGTGAGGAACTGAAGACCGAGACATCTTAGTGCTCTTTGCTCATTGCCTTCATGTTGCAATGGCAATTCTTCTGACTGATGAAGTGATGAAGTGTTCAAGAGCATCCCTCCAAAGCTTGGTCAATCTTATTTACAAAATGTCCAATGGAAAGGTAAGGAAACAATACAGGGCATGGTGACAGCCTAAAGACCGAAACAATCTGTCTCCGCAAAAACAGTCCTACTACAAGTTAAGGAGTTACTTTGCTTCCAGCTCAGTAAACAAACCAAACCAAAACAGCAAAGCAAAGAGCTGACTAAGATGACAATCAGATAAATATGAGCATTATCTACAGTTACTCTGCTTCTAGAAATGGCTAAGAATTGTAAATGACAGTTATTACACCTGGAAAAAACTACATTAAATTTAGATAAATAGAAATTTTAATAAGATTGCTTCTAACAACTGCACTCATAACCTCAAAAGAAGGTTCCTCAAAAGGTCCTTAGAAAGTCTTTATTGACTTCATATGGTAATATCTGTTGTTCCTTCAGGGAATCATTTTATAATGTGATGTAGCACTTATTTATCTGTGCTGACATCTCTCAAGGAAGGGGATGTATGCAACTAAATGAAGCATAAAAGGTTTTAATAGTTGCAAATAGACATGCATACAAACATGCATACACTGCAGTAAGCTTTACATTATGCTTACTTCAGAGGCAAAAAAAGATTCAGAGAAATAGCTAACTCCTGAACCTGATAGCAGTGTAACACACAGTGTTCCTAAGGATCCTGAGGGAAATTTTCCCCACCTTTAGGACAGTCTCTAAAATTCACATCTCCAGCCTCATCACAGCTTTGTTCTATTTCCTACCTTCATCCTTGCCAGACTGAGGCCTAAGAATACAGGCTTTCAAAATAAGTAAATATATCTTAAATATTACAAGGGATTTTTTCCCCCTTGTATTGTCAACAATTGCTAACTGGCTTTATTTATAGTAAGCAAATAATGTCGGTGAAAAGAGCAAATGCTGTGAATAGCCATTTGAATAAAAGATAGGCAGGCACATGGCTCAACACATGCCTTTCCACATGTGGTCAGATGGTTCAGAATTTGGTTTGAAAAGAGATAAGCTGTTCATGTCGTTTCCTGTTTGATTAACACATCCAGTGCTATATCTGACAACAGGGATTCAAGACCCATCTGCAGTTTTATTACCTCAATACGCTTGCTTCAAATTGTTTTATTTTCATATTACTTCACCATTTTTTAGCAATCAGGATGTCCGCATAGTGAGTGACATGTGAGACAGTATGCTTAGAGAGCAGGTTCACATGAAAAACTAAGTGGGTTTAGCCCAGATAATTCCCTTAAGCCTCATAAAAGACTGGATGAAAACACTACAGACGCATTACTGGAGGGCTGGGTACCACTGTAAATGTACTTTGTAATGAACTTTAAATTGGAATAACATGGCTAATTCCAAGGAGATTATTTTTAAGTGCAGGTGGCATGAGATTTAGGGGCATATTGTATCTAACGTTTCATGCAAGCACTAGCACAAACCAGTTTCTTGGGAAAAGGTATACTGTTTTTGACTGCAACAACAGGAATTGGTTTCATCCACAGTTTTCCAGGTATTGCCTCAGGAGACCTTTCTGCCACCAGATTTTTGGACATGTTGACACATTTGTAACACTGAGATGTACTTACAATGAGCTTCATGAAATATGCTGAAACTGGACTGCGCAAAGACAATAATAATTAACAAAGAGAAGTTTATAATATTAATCAACCCTACATTTCTCTGTCCCTGTGGGACAGACCATGTCTTGCCTTGGATAACTGTGAAAAGGCTGAAATTAGAAGCAGCAAAAAGAAGGGCAACATAAGGAGACCTCAACATGCTGCATTTGCTGGACAAGTTAATTAGAACAAAAAATAAACTGCATGAGACAGTACTGAGTATGATCCCCAGTAGCAGTTCCTGGAATAGCTCTACTACATCTTACTAATTGCACTCAGTTGAACTTAGCTATAAATTATAAGGAAAAATCAGATAATCTTAACAGATGAAAAAGTTAGAATTAATGTGTTTTGAAGAATGCCTTGGCAGAATTTGTTGCATTGTAATCAAGAAGATGATGAGGAAAATTAAAAATCAGAGGAAAGAGGGCCTGAATTGGACCTTCAAAGGCATTTCATCTGGAAAGGAGTTCTCAACCAATGACAGCTTGGTACAGACTGGTAATACCAGTTTTTTCAGATATTCCCTCGCTGGATGTACAGGTGTTCGTATAAAGGAGATGGGAATGCTTTATCTGCCAAAATTTGTTGATTATCCTTATTTCATTGCAAGCCAATATTTCCCGCTTTTTCTGTCACTGGAAAAACATGCATTCTTTTTCTAATTAGTGAGGCATCGTTAATAAAGACAGTGTACCATGAACTTGCATACAGCATACCTAAAAAATGCTCTGGCAATAAAAGTTATTTTCTTCTTCTTTGCATGCCTTTTATTTTTTATTTCATTTCTAATAATTTCAAAACTTTTTATAATTGAAGAAATGATGCTTTAAGAGTCTACATAGAAATCACAGTTTCATCTTTTCATATCAGCTCTTAATAAATTAGATATTTGAATGAGAAAGTAATGTTGACAAATACGTGACCTACTTCGAAGATCAGCTTTGTTATTGCCACATAAAGAAACAGTCCTGCAGCAGAATAAATTCTAACTGTATCTAGGAATGCAACATAGCCAAGAATTTTAGGCCAGATGTCTGAAACAAGTTTCTAATTCTAATAGGCTGTATTTCTTGATTCTCTCAAAAGAAAAAGACAAAACTGCAAGTTTCAAGCTTTTAGGGCTGCTTTTGCTTCTGAAATAGGGCTTGTGAGACAGAACAATTTCATCAGATATGTGCTGTAAAGAAAGATCTGAAGACACTTTTAGAAGAAATCGAAGGTGTGACTCAAATATAACTTTTTCAAAAGCAGAAGAGAAAAAATTCTAGTCTACGTGTTAAAGATTAAATTCTTGAATTGTACATTCTGGGCTGTTTTAAGGAAAAATGTAGCCTTCTTAGATGAATTAAATAATGTCTCTCACAGTCAGAATACATGGCATATAAAAGCACTAACAGCTACATTAAGGTCCTCTCCAGTGGAGACAGACTTTCTTACTAAGAGATAAACTCAGTAAATACTTCTCAGTACCACAATAAGATGAGAGAAAAACTCTATCCTCTTTTACAATGAATTGCATACTGAACTTAGTGAAAATGTACAGATTTTCAGGGACTGAAAATAAAGACTGTAATGAGGTTCCCTTCAGACATCTGCTGACATTTTTGCTGCATACATGAATCTGTGCACAGACCTATTTTGTGACCTGAAACAGAACAAGAACCTCTTCAGAACTGTCTTTTTAATTTCATGGCCCAACTGTAGTTGGGACAAGAAGACATAATGAAATTACACGGGTTAGAGAAAGATCCATTATTCTGACTGATCAAGCAAAAATGAAAAAGAAAATCATCCAGACTGACAATTTCAGATGCTAGTGTTGATTATGCCAAGCAGATGCTACCAAAATGGCCACAATAGTGTTGCCTTCAATCTTGAAGATCTACAGTTTCAAGAGAACTTGAGGAATGTAGAAAACAAGGCAGAGAGTTCTGTTAGACAGGCATTTCCCTGAAAGCCCAGGCTGCCCTCTCCTGGAGTGAATGATCTTGCACATCTGCGGTCTTAGTTCATGGTCAAAGTTACATGAGGAACATCTCACAAACAACAATCACCTGATTAACAGGTATTCAATTTTTCATTTCTGTTATCTTACAGAACACCTACTAAACACATATTTAGATGATCAAGAAAATTATACACATCTTGCCAGGATGGAGTTATATACAGAAATGACTTCCCTGTGCAATGAAGTGGTCTCACTTTTAGTATAGTAACTTACTATACTACTATGTGTAGTAGCTGACATTACTGGGATGCACTGGCCTCCAACTTGGGGTGATTTTCAGTGCTATAAAAGCATGACCATTCACTGGGAATTTGAGAATGCTTCTCTGATGTCAGTGATCTAGCTCCAGATAAAGCCCTGAAAACAGGTCATGCCAAAGCTGCATTCACATAGTCTGCCCTACACATACTGGAGTGAGAAGTGTTCCCATCAACTTGCTGCAGGTTCTTCCACCAGTTAAAGTTCAAAACAAACAACAGAACCTTTATCCTTATGTCAGGCAATCTGATATTAAGGTATCTCCGGCCATCCATGCATGCAACATACGTGGTTTGGTCACTCTGCAAGGCCATCTGATGCCAAAGCTGAAGCACATATTTACCATGGTATGTGGCCCGTTCTCCAGATAATTAATCAGAAATGTTGTCATATACTGTCATTCAGATAATATAGAGCTGTGGAGAGTTCAGTGTTTTTCTCTTTGATAGAAATACACTTCTTAAAAATTGGGACCCCTGTTTCAAATCAGGGGATGTAGGGAATTAGCAAACACCAAGAGTAAAACTGCAATCCCCAAACATAAAAAGGGGTTGATTCTTCTTTGGTAGCAGACTACTGAGGTAAAAGTAAAATTATGAAGATTTTAGAATTAGAATAGTTATTTTGTTGTATTCATCTCTCACTTTTATCTGAATGATAATGAATCATTGCAAATTTCCTGAAGAAAACATAAAAAGCACTGAAATTGAGTGGGGAAATACTAATACCTTATTTGGATGGAAGTTTCTGATTTAGAAATCCTGTAAAAAGCATTTTAATTGTTTCACTCAAATGCACACAAATCCTCAATTAATATTAAACTAAACATTCTTTTCAGATGCAGATCTTCCACGAATTTTCAGAAGATTATATTTAGGTCATATGATGAATTGTACTTGTTGTCACTGTAGATCTTGAAAAGGAACAAGGAACCTTTCAGTGAAACAGCAGCTAGCTAAAGCAGAGAAAAGCTGTAGCAGAACACAGAACACTGCTTCTGCTGCTCCTTGCTGACCATTATTATTCAAGGTTCAGCTTTTAACACTGTAGATAAGAGATATGCCTTAAAGACTTTTCCAAGAGAGACAATTTTGATCTGCTCTTTCCAGATTTTTTTATTCCCTTTCCACATTAGTATTCCTTGTCTCTTGCAGAGTTACCGTGCATCATCTATCAGTAAGGAGTCGAAAGGAATTAAATTATCAAAATAAAATGTTGGGTTTTTTCATGCAGGCTAATATTGTGTCTAAATGTGATCCTGTATATTACTTAAATAATCCTAGGATACCAGCTGAGAATGGAGGGTGTAATTGTAATTTTACTATAATTATTTAATTTACTAATGGTAAATTAATGATTTACCGATGGTAAAATGTACTATTGAAATGCTTGTAGAAGATGTCCTCAACTTTGGTCATTTTGCCTGTTATTTTTTCTTAGCTTTCTAGGCAGAGGCAAGAGGAAATTCAGCTTTCACTTAATCCATAAATGAAATCATCCACAAATTAGAAACACAAAATTCTAATAAGCATGACCTTATAGTCCCAATCTCGGACAAAATTAAATATAGTAACTAGAAGTTACTGAGTGCAGTCCATTGCAAATTTAGCCAAAGAAGATAAGAGTCAAGCGAACCCAGAGACTATGAAGAACTTGAACAGAACTGTGCAACAGCAGAAATCTGGAGAAGTTAATTGTGTAATGTCAGCAAATGTTCTTTCCGTTCTCTTATCTTTGCTTTTAAACATCAAGAAATATTTGGTATCATTCAACTACCCAGAATAAAATTGTGATTGCTGAAGAGAATTTACAGTAACAACAGAAAACACTCAAAACCTTAAAGAGTCAAATGACCCCAGACCTAGGAACAAAAGACACCATTCAAATTAATTATTTCCACTTAAGTTTGAAAATATTTGCTATATCCATCATATAAACACATTCTCTTAGTTTCAAAGTTAATGACACATATTATCTTTGTTTATATTATAGTCCAAAAAACCAATATTAATAATTTCTGATCATTTTAACCCTCTCTTCAACAAAGAAAATAGGACTTCTCATTCTTATTTCACAATAGTTCCCCAACAATACAGTTTTCCATCAATCTAGCTATGAAATTATTTTTTTTAATCTTTTAAAAGCAATGCTTTTCAGAATTTTTAAACTCTACCAACTAGGAATGAAGAGGATTAATCTCATTTCAAGATCAATGCTACAAAAGGCAATTGATAACTTTGTACTGAATTTCAACATTTGTATTATTTTTATTTTACAGTAATCGACTCCTATTTATATTTTAAATACAATATCCCTTTAAAACTTGATCTCCAGATCCCATAAACTAGCTACCAAAGATACTTGCTTCAATACATCAGCTTGCCCAAATACCATACCCTTCTGCTACAAGCTTAGCCTAAATAAAGCAACTTGCATACGGAATTTGAAGGGACAAAACCAAATGCTTGGTTTACTGACAATTTCCCATTCCTGAAGTTTTGATCTGTGAAAAAGGAAATACTTTAATCCTTTTCAAAGCATTTTCATTATGTAAATCTCTATTTGCAGATAAAACCTTCTTCGTTACAATCACACTATCACTCTATTCAACTCTTATCATCAGAGCAAATACACTGAAGTTTTACTTTAATGAATCCCATTACTACTGCAGAAACAACCTGCAGTAACAGGTTTCTTAGAAAGCTTCCCTTCCTCATCTTTACTGGTGGTTACATAATGATTTCTAATTACATTTTTTCAACTTAAAATTCTTACTGGAGTATATTGACCACACAATGATGAAAGCAGACATACGAATTACCGTAATTTCAAAAGCTACGATACCTAAATCCTAGGCAAGTCTGGAAAAAAAAGTTTTGTTTATTCAAAATACAATATTCAGGGAAAAAGTATGTCTCATAATACTAGTCTTAAAATATCAGAACTCTTTGTAGAGTAGTAGGAAAAAAATTAGGAAAAATTCTGTGTATTTATGATAGATGTATTTTACTACCAAAGACAACAGAAATTCCAACTTAAACCCAAAGACCTAAAGTTTTATAAAGCTTTGTTACCAGACAAAGTAAACTTTTTTTTTTCTGTACCTGGAAGTTCTTTCTCTTCAAGACTGTATTCCAGAGATCCAAAGGAATAATTAGCTGGACTGATTGCAGGAGTAGAAATAAAACTTGCACAGCCAATGGATGGGTTGATTTCAAAATAATTGTGGCTGTGATTCATTCGGTGAAATTCCAGAGAAGATACTATGGATGTACGTTGCTTTGGCTACAAGAAAAAGAGAAGTTTGACATGAAAAATAAAGACTTTTTGTATAGTTTTCATTACATGACATTTAATAAGCCTATCTTTCTCTGGTTTTACTGTTTTTATTTGGCTCAAAGGTTATGCTAGTAAAAATCATTTCATATGACAAGCTGTGGTGCGTAGAGATAATCTCCTTCCAAAATCTGGATAAATCTTTATCAGAAAAAATGCATGTCTTCATTCTAATCAATTTAATTCAACATCAAATAGGCTTTTACAGCCTTGCATATAATAATTGCAATCATCTTTTGATAAGAAAGGGAGCTCTTCACCAGCTGCATTGCTGGGTACATCTTGCAAAACAATTAGAGCGCTGATGCCTGTATAATGAAATTTACTAAATAATACCAAGTGCCCACCACTTGAAAGCCACCCTCTGCTGTTTATTCCATTTATGAATATGCCTCAAATATTCAAAGACTGAAATGTCTGGAAGCTTAAGGGGAAAGTGTCAGCTTCAAAAACATACATGAAAAGCAAACTTTCTGCATAAGTTTTCATGGAACAGTTAAAAAACTTGGTACTCCTTTATTTCAAATACTTACTTTTGAAGCAAACCTCTGAGCAGGCCCCACTTAATGGTTGTGCAGAGTAGTTTCAGAGCATGAGAAACTCATTTCTTTTGGGTGGATCCACACCATCAGGCGTAGAAATTAAATCTATATAGTGTGATCATCAGGTCAGCAACAACATTTTCACTACATGGACTTGTTCCCATTGCACTGCACTGCTTACTAGTACAGACATAACCTCAATATAATGCTCAATATAATGGGTTGTAAGCCATAGACCACTGCTGGTTTGCAATGCCATGCTAAATAGTCTGTTGCAGCACTCATTTGGTTCCATACCCAAAATACCCTAACCCTACGATGTTCCTTGCTGCTTCAAGATCAATGACCTGAAAAACTAAACATCTCCAAAACAGAGGAGGCCCTGCATCCACATTTATAGCTTTCTGTATATTTATTTCACAACAGAGAAAAACATCTCAGGAAATGCTGCCTTAGAAAACCAAACCTGGACAAAAATAGGAAAAAGAGAGTAAAAGACGCTTTATCTCCTCGTTCCAGCATGTCAGGCTTAACCGGTCAGAGTATTTGTAAGGGTCAAGAGTTTGTTCCTTATTGGTGCCAAGACCTAATTACTACCTTTGGGAACACAAAGATCTTCCTTGGACCACGAAGGTATTCACCATCCCTTACTTAGAGCTACCTGTTAAAATACAATCTATCCCAGTGGAGTAATTTTCAAATTTTTTTTTTGTCTATTTAATTTTTAGGTTACAAGTCCTGCAATACTTGTGTTATAAATACCAAACCAGGCTGTTTTCACTAAAAATTAACTCTTTCTATTGGAATGTCAGACAGAAAAATTCAATAGAATTAGGTCTGTATAATGTTGATTATTTCTCTAAGTTGTGTTAGGCACCATGTAAATTAACTGTGTCCAGTTAAAACTGAGAAAAAAGGGAAATCTGGGCAATCATCTGGAACTTATCTGTGGTCTATTGAGGGGACTTACCTTCTTTAATACACAAAACCAGTTTCTGCTTTGAAAGCCTGACTCCTAGGTCTAGTAATTTCATGGGAGAGTTCAATGAAAAAGGACACACTCCAACATAACAGTGTGGTTGAAAGTCATTGTTTAGGATCTGAGCTAAAATAACTCTCAGATCAGACCAAAAACACTCATGTGTATTAATTAAATCTAAATGGCACACTTTTGCTAGACAATAGATGCATGAATGACCTAATTATTTCTAAAACTGAAAAAGATCTCTGGTCATTTAGAAGCATGTTTGTGGCCCTTTCCCAAGCAATGCTGTCTTTGCAGATTTGCAGGACTTCAACTCCTGAGTTAAAAAGGGGACACTTCAATTACCATGAGGTGTGGTATCTCTGGTTATTCTTAAACCGAGAGTTCGTGCCTAAATGGGCAGCTGGCATGGTCCAGCTTTGTCTCCCAAAGCAGCTCCAAAGGCACTGCCCCAGCCTTTGTCTGGTCAGGCCTCCAGCCACTGTTTTGACTGTGTGCCCCCTTCTTGGAGGCAGAATAGCAGCATCTGATACACCATGTAGCCTTTCACTATCTTATTTTGGACTTTGGCATTAATATTATCATTGATTTGGAGAAACACATCTCAGTTTAGTATGTCTTTCCAGTCTCAGGCTTCTGCAGAGAACCTCACTCAAACTCTAGTACTCTACAGCATTGCACTGCTGCTATGCTGTTTGGAGTTAACAAGGTCCATTTGTCAACACGTGCCAACAATTTTTCTACATAATTAGTCAGGAATCCAGCATCCAAGTCTTTGTAGCTGTCATGGTTTAGCACAGCTTGGTTTCTAGTTAAGGACAAATCCACCAGCTACGGAAGTGATTTTTTGTGAGAAGCTGCTGACAGCTTCCTCCAGACACGACAAAACCAATCAGCTGGCTGATTGGAATATTGACAACTCTGTTAAGCCACTACAGAAAGTTTTGTACGCCTCTGTGATCCACATTTAAGTACAAGCAAACCCCGGGAGCTCTCTGGTGCTTCCGGCTCCTGGACAAGTAAGGAGGGGCCTGCACGGCTCAGCGGGGCCGGGCTGGGCCCTGCCCATGCGGGCCTGCTCCGGCCGGGCCGGCCCGCGGGGCGGCACAGCTGAGATCCGGCCGCCGCTGGGTTCCACCTGCAGCAGCCAGGCAAGGGGGGAAGCTATCGACCTCCGGCGTGCTGCCGCTGAGTTCTGGGCAGGCTGCTGAGATCTCGGCACCTCCCTCCCAGTGCAGCCGCCGAAATGAAATCCTACACCTTGATAGCTCCGGCCGCTGCCCGGCAGAGATCACGGGACGAACAGCGAGAGGCAAACTCCAGCTGCAAGGCCCGGGTAAGAGTAACCCCCTCAACGCTGTGAAATTCTCCAGAGCAGATGAAACTTGCAGACATCAATCCTGTCCCGAGTCAAAAGAAAGGGGAAAGTGAAGGCACGTAAAGAAAACACCACAGAGACACCAAAGTCAGAAGAGAAGCAAGAGCTGAAACCCAGAGAGAGGAGAAAGAGGAGGTGCTTTAAACCTAGAAGCTGAAATTCTTTTGTAAAGCTATAGTGATAGACTAATACCCTGTAATTTTCATAGAAAGCATTTTTGGGGAGAATAGAGGCTTCAGACTGTGACCACGAGCAAAGGCTCTTGTGCTGAAACAAGCAAATGTTGAAGTAGCTGTGATGTAATAAGTTTGAACAGAGAGTGATGAAGATTCTTGCCCCCCGCCCAGAGAAGAAGACTTCTGTTCCCAGAGATGAAGATGATCCCAGAGATAGATGAAGAGAACCTTTGCTTCTGAACAGCTCATCCTTAAAATGGTACCCCATTGGCTAAAGATTGAACCCTCGAAAACATTTGTGGGAAAAGCTGTAAGTCGAGGGAAGGGACTTTTCACACTGCGAGCAGAGAACCATTCCCGGGCAGCTGATTTGCTGTGACATTGAAGCCACGAGAGAACTGTTTCTTGCGGAGGAGTCACCATAGCTGGCAAAAGAGACTCCTCTCCCTAAGTGTGCTGAAGAAAGACTATTATAGAGGTAGTAAACTGACTGAAAGAAATGCCAAGTTTTGTCCCTTTATGTTGTCAGTGAGAAAAGAGAAAAAGTAAAGAGAGGAGAAATGTGCTGAAAGTTGATTCTGACTTTTTTTTCTTTAGTTCTATCAATAAAGCTTTCTTTATATACTTTACACGTTTAAGCCAGCTTTTGCCCTTCTTCTAATTCTTATCTCACAGAAAGTAAGAGGCAAACAAACCCACTACAGTAGCTAACTAAGAAACTAGAGGAACTAGAGGAATCTTTTGCACTTTTGGTGCGTCCTGTAAAATTTTATGCTGTTAAAGTACACTAATTGTTCATTAATATATGCTATGAGAGACTCAGTAAACCAGTTTGTGTTGAGTGCATCTCTCTGCCTTTATCTCTCTAAAATATGATTTGCACAAAAACACCACAAAAACCCAACAAAAAAACCCAGTAGAAATGAATCAATCTTTTTTCCACAGTTAGGATTAAATTCCATTCCAGATTTCAACAACAAAACTTCCAGCATAGCTGTTTACATGTACCCTAGTTATTTAAGCTCCCATAGCAGTCAATTGAGATGTAGTCAATAAAATCAAGATCTAGTCAATATCATCAAGAGTTCAGAGAACAATTCACCTCACCCCAGTCCCCTTGGTATTAATTCCTTTGCCTTAATGCAGGTATCTACCATCACTGCAGATTCCTTAGGGCATCCCACCTGGCCTCCAGCTGCCATTCAGAAGAGTGCTCTAGAAATCTTTCCTTAGAATCTGATGTCAAATTCCAGCCCTTACTGGCAGTAACCTTGGTTTGCTGATTGCATCTGCCTAAGCCACTGTTTGACAACATTTACCAAGAACTCGTGAGATAGCTTCTGAAAAATTCTAAGATTATTTATTATACGGAGCATCATAACTCAGTCAGGGGTCAAGATTTCACAGTTGTGAAAGACAAACACAGAACTCTGTCCCAAACAGACAACACTTCTTCCATTCTTCAAAGCCAGCTTTGTCATTACACGCCTTTCTTGTACTACTCCAAAGGTCTGGACATGCTTAGATAACCCTTGTGAAATTCTGGCATAATTACGGCTTCACTTCACCCCAATAAGCATGCTACATAGCATGAAGATTTTTCCTTAGGTAGATTTTTATTCATTACATTTATGTGTTTAATCTACTTGTTATGTGTAAATCCTTTAATGACTGATATTTACTTTTAAGGCATTTCTTCACAAATATTATTTTAATCATAATAATACCAACCTAGAAAACCCTACACTATCCTATAACAGCATACTAAATCAGGCTAATGAATAAATCTTTTCAATGCATAAGCATAAATACATCAAGACAAATCTTGAAAGATATTGCAATAACAAGATTTAAATAAGTTTTAAATCAGGTCTAATAACAAGAATATTTTCATGTTCAGTCTGTAGTGAACATATATCAACAAAAGATATCCCTTTGACATTGCAAAACCAGGAAAGGCATCAAAATACACATATTGAATTGCTTTTCCATTAAAAAGACAAGTAAGGACTTAATGCCTCCATTAATGGAATTTGCAGGCAAATTCTGTAACGCTACCATGACTGGCATGTAACACTATGAGCACACAAGGGAATATCCAAATATTTCTTACAACATTTAGCAGAGGCAATAGGGCAAAACTCCTTTCTCAATTTAACACCAAAATGTTTCTTCAGCTTTGAAGTATACTCTGCAATACAAGCTTCTGACTTCACCTTCTTTTATCTTTGGGATTTGTGTACATAGCACAATCATAGCCTTAAAAAAATTAATTCTCACAACACCCAGTACTATGGCAGAGCTAGTTGCCTCATTTTACAGATGCTGAACAAGGATAGAGAGCTTTCCCAAGGGACAGATGTGTGGTTTGTTAAAACACTGAGAACCAATGAGCCTAAGGAAATTCTGCATTTGGCAAAACCTGCCAAATTCCAGCTGCCCTACATAATGTAAAAACTGGTTTCAGTTGCAATATATCATGCAGAAAATGTATGATAGAATAAAGAACTGCACTCACTTCCTCAAATTCTAGTTAGCACATAAAATACAGACTTACCAAAGAAAGCAAGAGGCTGCAGCCCCTTCACTGTGGCTCATCTCACATTTATAACACCGTGAGAGCGTACTTATGTGGCCACATAAATCCCTCATTTTGATACCTGCCCAGACGATTCCATTCTCTCAGTTCTCTGATCAACTCACTCCTACTTCAGAAATTTTCCTTTCTCCAGCTTCCTTCCTTCTAAAATCTCTATTTCTATACGCTCATTTTCCCTTTCATAGACAAATAGAATGGTTTGATTTGAAAGGGACCTTTAAAGGCCATTAGATCCAAACCCCCTGCAATAAGCTGGGACATCTTCAACTAGACCAGGTTGCTCAGAGCCCCATCCAATCTGGCCTTGAACATTTCCAGGGACTGGGCATCCACAACTTCCCTGGGCACCTCTCTTCTTCTGTTTTCTCCTCTATTGTTACATTCCTTCCAAAGCTACTTATGTTACTCTAAAAAAACCTTCATAGCATCCAGTTGATTCCAGTTCTATTTGGTCTTTCAAAATTTGCTTTTCTGCTTTCTCTGTGGTTTTGTCATCAATGTCTCTCAAACTCCCTAATGGCTCTATCTCACACTGACTTTACAGTCACTACAGCCCTCTCATTGTCCTTCAATGCTTCCAATTTTAACTCCTGTCCTCCCTTTCAAATACAACTTTCATGTCACTTTTATGGTTTCTGTCTTTCGCCTCAACGTTCCAGCATACCATCTCTGTTCCTATCTTTGTCTCTTTTGCTCATGTACACTTATATAAAAGCCCAAAACATTCAAAATTTTCTTGATAAAATACAGCCTGTGACAGGACAGGCTTCTTTGTTTTCTCCTGTCTCCAGTTTGATTTGCAGAAATCATCAGTTGTGATACATTCTCAGCAGTCAATGCTGCTGTCAAGAGTTATTTGATTTATAGGATCTGAGCTAAGGTGATCAAATAGCCTTGAAATTGCAAAAACTGGAGATTACAATGCATCTGGGTTTGATTCATCTATGTCACCTAGAAGTGCAAGACTACATTGAATTATTACTAGACTACTGAATCAATTATTCCATCAAGCCTCAAAATACCATGTTGAACAAGCTGAAGACATATTTTCTTTTAATATGGTAATATAATTTTATCTTTTCTCATTTCACAAAACTTTATCTTAAATTATGATAACAATTAAAAATAAAATATAGGCAGTTTCAGCACCCATCTTGACATTCTTGATTTTACTTGTCAACATTTTAATTTAGTTTAAGAGCAGAAAGCAGAAAATACACAGAGGCTGGCAACTAATATATCCCAAGCAGCCACAACAGGGAGCTTACAGGAATCATGAGATTTAAAAAAAAGAAAAAAAAAAAATTAAAGGGAAGAAAATGCTTTCACTCTTTTTTTTTAAACTGTAGATCCTTTACGATACTAAAAGCATAATGCATTCTAAAACTAAATTAATTTTTAATGACATCATAGTGTCAAAGTCCTAGAGATTTCTGTTTGATTGATTATTAATTTAGAGGAAGACACTGCTTGCATCCTGCATGAGCAGCAAGCGCATACTACTTTACAGTGATCTCATGGTCCCTCAGCCTACTTGGATCATTCCCCTGTCAGTGACATGCTCAGGGTGTACACAGACTCAGCTCTTCTGTGTAGCCTGTGGTCAGGAAGCTGTGCCGTGTGACTCTGGGTACCAGACAGACACAGTGCTTTCTGTTCTCCTCTGTGCACCTTATCCTAGCTCTGCCTAAGAAGCCCTCCACTGGAGCATGTAATTAAAGGTCAGAAGGTTGCTGCCCCCTCTACCCGTGGTCTTTTCTCAGATGACAAATCAGACAGGAAATAAGTAAGGGAAAAAGTTGATCTTCCCCCAATTTCTATTTCCTTGCCTTCTACTTTTATTTTAGTTGCAACCATATTGCAGCTGTGGGTTCTGAAGAGCAGCAATCCTGAATGCCTGCAACACCTTTGGAGTGGTTTCCCTCCGTGACAGCTGTGACCAGATTTTGAAGATGCACAATTATACTTATCCTGAGAAAACACTGCTTGAAATGAGATCCAAATAGCAAGAGATAAATTTGATAAACAAGAATGTCTCATTCCCCAGCTATAAAAATTTCCTAACTTTCAAAGATTAAAAAAAAGTGTTACTTTCACTGAAACAGTTGGAAAATGGATGTAAAACCATTTTCTTCAAAAAAGCTTGGCTTCCAGCTGCTAGCTACATCCCATTTTGACCTGCAGATGATGAAAATTGCTTGTATGATATGTGACATTTTTATATCATAAATTTTGAAGGGCCAAGGTGATGGCTCTTTTTTTAAGCTGCATGCTACAGACAACACGCACATGTGAAAATGTGCATTATCAGGTGATGATAAAGAGTTACTGAATAACTAAGGCACTCAAAACCCCCCTATACTACACAGAAACAAAGGAAAATGCTAAGAATCGAATGTAAGAAATCCATCAAGGCACTACAGGTAGGGTTTTAACCTTCCAAATTCTGAGTGTGTTACTGTTTCCAAGCATTATGTGTACTAGGGCAGGGAAACTGGCATGGATTTGTTCACACCCCTACAATTAAACTTCATTAGGTGTCAGAGAAGGGTCTTCAAGGCAGAATTATCTTCCAGGAATGGTGCTTGGTCTATTCAAACCACAAATCAGGCCTGACAGTGGATATGTTGGGAGAAAGAAAATTGTACACTACCAAAATTATACCCAGGACTGTGTCCATAATTCAACAGTGTAGATGACAACTTTGCAGAGCTAAAAGCTCATTTTACTAGCAGAGATGTGCCTTTCAGTATCTGAACTACCTTTAAAAGCAGTATTTCATTTGGTCTGTTACAAATTTGTATAGGAAAAATGTTCTATATTTCTGCATGATTTGTGTTTATATTGAATCAGGAATCACAACCTAGAGAATCTCTCCAGGTGAGTAACCAACTTTAACCAAGAATGATATAAGCATGTACAAGTGATATTCTAAAAACTAAACAATCTTGACAATAGAGTGTTATTCTGCTTTAATTTATACTTATGTTTTAGTATCCTGTTGAACTGTAATTAAATGCACTAACACTCACTGTTTGCTGTTTTCATTAGTACCGTGTACTGGGTAGATGTGTTTATGTTTTCATATTAGCTCTAATTAAAATATCTAAATAGAATTATGTTTTATAGTTACCTGTCAAAGGAGATCTCTTACAATGCATCTCTTTAATAATATTTTGTTTAATGTTGTTATTAAGTAGTCCATTATTAAGAGTATCCATTACGGTCTGAGGAATTTTTGTTTTTTCAAATAGTCTCCTCTGGAGCTGTTACATGTCTTGTACCCATAAATGCTGTGGTAAAACAGGTTGGTGTGGGGGGGGTGTGTTGGGGGAGAGGTGTGTCTAGGAATCAGTCCTGTGTGACAATTCCAACCAGAACCTTTTTTTGTGTTTGGTACTCAGTATTCTAGAATAAAATAATTTTATAAAGTCTGTTCTATTTTCAGTCATGCATGGATGAATTGCTAACCACATCTTAATGGCATTGACAGTATACCTCTCACTCTGCTTCGCTCCCTTTTTTTCAAGGGCTATTTAGGAGCTTTATTTTTTATTCAACATCATTAGAATGAGAAGACATCAAACTGTGTGCAGTAGATTTGTGTAGACATTCTCTGTCACAGAGAGAATAATCTGAAATATATTTACATACCTAGAATCGAGGTCACTAACTGCTGTGAACCACCTTAATATGCTTGCAGCCCTAACAGATACACGCAACCCTGGAAACACTCTGATACCCAGGAAAAATCTCCAGACCAGGCACACAAAGGATGAGCGCTAAAACTACCTATCTGTGGACTGCAGAATAAATCTTTATTTTAGAGGGTTTGGGGAGTGCTCAGCACCTTCCAGAACTTCATAAAAACATGTACACAGGAGTGGCCTTTACCTTGGTATGATGGGTTTGATCCCCCACAAAATCATAACTCTCAGTAAAGTTTTTTTTAAGTTTTATTTGCCTCTTGTGCTAAGTATGGACACAGCACAAAGTCCAGCACCAAAACACAGCAGCAAAAGAAGCGTGCACCTCAACAGGAAGCACCGTGTGCCTGCACAGTATTTCATCACAGTGATTCTCCTGGCTATTCCCTGCCTGGCTGAGCATGTTCTAAGTGGAGCTAAGCACAGAAAGCAGCTCATAGGAGAAAGATTGCACCCCAGCTGTCCTGTGATCTCATTCAAAGAGTGGAGAGAATTTATTGCGTAACAGCGTTCTCCAGCCCTCCTTGTTATGATAAAATGTAACAAAACAGATTTTGTGTGTGTGTGTTGCAAAACAAGTTCAGTAGATGCAAAACAGAGCTCTCATGGTGTTGTGCACCGGTGCAACAGCCTGCAGCAGGGATTTCACCAAGCTGGCAGAGACAGGGATGTGCCAACTCAAGCTAACTGTGACAAGGCGTGCATTTCATTTGTGAACAACTAAAGAAACCACAGCAGGGTGCTGGCACAGGGGAGGAACCACTCGGAAATAGTTTCATTGTTTCAACATGGGGAAACAGTGACACTAACCCACTTGAAAATCCTGTTTATGGAAACATTAGTTCTGAAAATTTATTTTCTGTGATTTTCCATAGTTTCCTCAAAGATTATTTTTGATTGTTTGTGTTCAAAGTAATTCCTGCACCTATCTGCAAAAAGAATGATACATAATTTCATTGAGTGTAAATTACTATCACTTTTTAAGTCAACTAGGGAGGCTCTGGAGCACACTTCTCCTACAGCTGGTCTGTCCATTTGTGTCCAGGCTGATACAGGGAGTGGAATGTCATGGTCCCTGTCTTTCCCTGTGCCTAGATGAACCACATATACACACAAGTTTGACGGGCACACTGCGCAAAAATAGTTGTACACCTGGTAGCCCAAACAAGTGGGATAGCTCTATCAGAGGCTACACATGTCCCTGTGGGATTCTGTTAGAACTTGCAGAAAAAGGAGTCAACTTCTTTTGACCACTAATGTTTAAACTATGAGCTGCTATTATATTGATAGCTGTCTTAACCAGATGAATGAGGAGCCACAGATTGAATTGCAACTTTGTTTACAGAGGTTAAAAAAAGATAAATGGGAAAAAAAACTAAGATTCCTGTAAAGACAGCACATCCATATTGATAAGAAGAAAAAAAAAGATATTATGAGGAATAGATTATTGCAGATCTTAGCAATAAAAACAGAAAGAATAAGATTATGAAATTTCATCATGTCAGAAACACTGAAATTCTTTGTTCCTTTGTCCTCCTATCAGAAACCCTCTTTATAGCATTGAAACAACACTTTTAGGAAGTTGGGTTATTCACATAAAATAGGGAAAATACTAATTAATGATAGATAAAATCAAAGTCACTTTTAAATAATCCACATTCAGACATCAAAAGCTGTACCTACAGTAAGCCATTTGAAGCATATCTTTAAAAGACAAGAAGACAACAATGCAAATGCTGGACTGCATTTAATAAATAAATTTAAAGGTGAGAAGCCAGAATTCAGTTTTATGAGAATTGGCCCAAGACCCTCAAGTAAATAACACTGGTAAAAGAAACAGTCTCATAGGAAAAAAGGTTCTCTTTCTCCCTCTATGGATATAGTTTATTTGTTCAAATGGAGCTGGACAAATAAATAAGGAGAAGCTTATTAAATTTAGTAGCTAATACAAAAAATAGATGAAGCATCACAAGCAGTTCAATTCTGTTCAGGCTTCATCCAGACTGAGAGCTACAGGAACTGTGATAGAACAAGCTCAATTTTACTATCACTTTCTAAAATTACAGTCTGATTAGGTAAGTTATATTTCACTCTATGTACTAATATAACTAAGTTAGAACTTGAAGAAGACTTATCTACTTGTTCTCCTAGTTAGTGCTGGATGCACAAGACATGAAAAAGGGAAAGAAGTGACAGCTGTTTTGGAAATCTATATGATCCCTGGTTTAGATCATTTAGAAATCAATTTATTTTGCTAGAAAGATGCAAAGAGGCCCTGGCAGCCAACAGAAAATTAATTATTTTGCATACATTGTGTAACAGTATTCATTAGTTTTGCATGAGTGGTGAGAGGTCAGTCAGGAATAGAATCCCATTGTGTTACCCTTCAAAGAGCTTGCCATGTAATTGAATTGAATAAAGGAATTACATATGCAGGCAGAATTAACACTAATGGTTAGCAAACAGCACATTGCAAATATCTACAACTTCTTTGTCTAAATTCTTGAGTTGAGGTCTTAGGGGAAGGTGATCAGATAAAAAACAAAAACAAAGAAAAAAGAATACTGGGGAATGTGCATAAAACACATAGAAAAAAGAGAAGCAGAATGGGATCTGAACGCTATAGCATATCCAGCTTCTTGTGTATTAGCACACAGACTAACAACATACATTATGCCTGTCTGCTGTTGTTTTCTGCATAGGGAGCATGCCACGTGTAGGGCCATGTGAGAGACATTTTAGGAAACGTGGTAAAGTTCTGACCATATATATCACAGAGCTAGCTTTTGTTCTGCAGAACGATGAGAACACTGTGAGTCAGTAAATGGAATGATTTAAATTGGAAAATAGCTCCCCAGAATCTGCTGAATCCATTCAGAGTTAACTAGCAGGAGAACATCACCATTCAGTGTTCTGGGTCCATCTGTTGGCAATATCATGATGGAAACAGCTTTTTAAATGCTATTTTCAATAAGCTATCACACAACAGCTTGTTTCAACAGTATTTCATTACCTTTCTGTTTGTTTGCCACCTACTATAAAAAACAGCTTAGAGGGAAGGAGGCATTTCAGTACTATAGACTGATGTAGGGTGGGAGGGACAGAGACACTACAGAAACAAGCAAAATGAGAAACAACTATAAAAAGAAAGAAGGAGAATAATTGGTTATTTTAGACCCCCTGCAATCTAGATTTAAACCAGCATGTGGAACCTGAACTGCAGTGGTGTCGGAGGGGGATGGTCTGCACCAGCCAGTCACTTGAATTACCGTGCAGTGACAGTGTCAGACACAGGAAGCCAATGGCTCCCAGACAGAAATGGCAAGTGCACCTAGTAATTACCTTTAATTCTGCAAGACCTTCTGAACTGTGTGCTCCAATTGCTCCAATGAGTACTGAAAGGAAGATTCACCTCCAACACTGTAACACAGTCACTTGTGTGGTACCAAAACAACCTGGCCTACGCAACTCCAAGGAAAATATCATGTGTCCATCAGCTTGTTTTACTCCTCAAGTAAAACAAATGCCAGTGACATACTGATGAAACAAAGCCTGCATCCACTAGCATTAGAGTGGCTCAGTTGCAGAGATCAGCTCAGCAGTAAAGAACAGATGGCTGCACTTGAACCCTAAATTAGGAGATGAAGTTCTTTTGGTTGACACCACAAAAGTTTGATGATTAGTCAATTCAGCATGTAGCTGTCCCCGCTAGCTTTGGCACACCTAATGTCATGGCTTTTTAAACAAGGAAATAGATCATCCCAAGGTTTCTTCTGACTTCTGTTATCCCATGATCCCATGATTCCAAAATAAACTCCTCTATGTTGATTATCTCTATACTACTGAATCAAGTTCTAACATGTTATGTATTTTAAAGTTTTGATTTTAAAGACCTGCACTCCTTATTTGGAGCACTCAAGTTTTACACACATTATGCATCTTTTTTCTCAAACAGTATTAGAAATATGGGTAGTTAGGAAGGATGGAAGTTCATAAGCAATACTATATGGGAAAGTAAAATAAAAAAGGCATGAAACATTATAACTTCATGTAAATGGAGATGCAGAAAGAAGAAAGTAAACCTGAAAAAGTAATATGGAAATAATGCTGATAGAATCAGAACATAACCTTGAAAGAAAACTAACGGTATGCAAAAATACAAAATACTGCATAAGGATTTCATTCATCACTAGCACTGTAAGAAACATGTACAGATACCTCTCTGTACATTTGGGCTCATTCATAAAATATTTTATCTTCTGCTACTAAGATTGATTCTTAAGTAGAAAAAGTATTTTGTGTTGTTTATGTCTTTGCCCTACTCAAATGCGTAAAGCCATAACATCCTCTTAGAATATGTGTACCATAGCCTGCTAGTAAAATGAGAAATACAACAAATAAGAGAATGCTTATGGTGAGCACCTACCTGAGGACGTATGACTTTCACTATGTTTTTAAGTGCAGTGTCTGGTGATGGAGGAGAGCAGTCAGGTGTTGGGCCTGTGGAGCTGTTTCTATGGTTACCAGATCCTGGTGCGGTAATTGCTACCTGAGGTGCATTATCTGCGAATAAAAATAACACCTATGTGAAATTACAAACACTTCATGTATTTTAAAATAAAAAAGAAATTTGAAAACAGAAGGTTACTCAGAACACTGTTTAAACTTACAAAACCTAATACAATTTAAATATATTTGTTAAGGAATATATTGCATATCTACACTTATTTTATCAGGCCATACATTTATTCTATGTTAAGGCAAGATACAGCATTCTCTCAATACCTAAACAAAATGAGGTGGAAACCAAGCATGAATATTTTACTTTCATTACCTTGAATTACTGACTGTGAATCCAAATATTATCACTATAACAGGGGTGACTTGAGAGATTTATAATGCAACTTCTAGCTCATCCTGGAAAATCCTAACAACACACAGCTCTACATGTTACACAAACACATACTAACTCAGAACATGCTAGTAGCCATCATTGACAACTTCCCTTAACATTGTGATTAGCATAACTGACCAGCAAGGACTAATTACATGAAAATATGCTCAGCTTCTCAGGTAAAATTTGCATCCTCCATAGAGCTCTGCACTGCAGTAGCTTCCTTTCCAGCAGTACCTCAGCTAGATAACCTACAGCTGGCTTAAAAATACCTGCACACCTGCATGTACATGGGAAACTGCTCTTTGGACATATTTTGCTCTCACCATTTTATGGCACTGTGAAGGACCACTAAAAAGACTTAAAATATCATTCTTAACTTCTCTAAATGTTCTTAATGCTGTTTGATCAATGTAAAGTTAGTGAAAATCAGAACAGAGAATAGACAGGACGATGAAATAGCTTCTCAGCTGTGATAGTAACCAATCACTGGAATGACTTAGCAGAAGGCAAAAAACTCCACATTACTTCATGCCTTTAGAATTGTAAAAGTAACAAAATGCTTTAGTTCAGATTCTGGAGAAAGTGCCATTGCCTGAGCATGGCTATGGTGGTTATTAGAGTGCCTGTGAGTTTACTGAGCACCTTTCTCTGCGAGTCACAAAGATGTGCTCCATGCTCCTAAATGTGCTGTTACACCTGAAGCTCTGCATCAAGACAATGGTGTCAAATCTCATGTCTGTGGGCCTCAACTGACTGCCTGCAGGGTTCACAGAAGAAAGCAAATTTATTTGTGATTGTGGTGGTTCTCAAATATGTGCTTCCTCTCTGTGGACAAAACTACTCCAGAAAAACCCAAACACCAATAAGCAAAAGCAGCTCTCTTAAGCTGGAGAATTTTTGCCTGACCAGCTTCTACAGGTATACACATAAGCTCCTCCATCTGCACAAGTCACTAATTCCTCTGGGAAAGCCATGACAGAAGCCTCTCTCTGTCAGTCCTACTAACCTGAAAGAATTCTTGGAAGTGTAACAGAGATATCAAAGGGAAGGAAATATCCAGTTACATTAACAGAGCTTACATAGGATAGAGAGGAGTAGTTTCAGGAATGTAAATTTCGTGGCCTTTCCAACTTACAGATACTTTCACAGCATGGGTGATCCTAGGATATACTTCCTGCAGAAACACTGTGTAACTGGATGAGGTCTTAAAGTTTCTAATCAAATACAGACTGACAAATTATTCTTCTAAAACAAATATCAGGCAGGAATGTTTCAGCAATACTGATACAGCACTTACTGAAAGTATAAACAAAAGTTCAGATGGCAGATTGGCAGAGATTCAAAATGGAGACATCCTGTAGATAACCTCAGGTGTTACCTGACAGAGTGAACCCTCCCTGTCACAGAAACAGAAAAGTGCAACTTTTTAAAAAAGTATCTCATTGAAATTGCCAGTCCCTTAGGCGTGCAGTCTTACCACACTGATGAGTTCTTCCTGAACCATCACAAGTGTGCACAGAAAGCTTGGATCTGAAGTGATTTATTTCATAAAGTAATAAACGTGTGTTAATACGATGTATCAAAACAACTATTACACAGCCTTAGAAAGGAATTGAAAATGAATTCTCACAATAACATAACTGAATGGAAGAATTTTAATAGCATTTCGGAAAGCCTTAAGTCTCTCATATTTCTTCCTGCCTGACCTGGTGTCTAACTTTAAAACTGTTCACATGCACCATGTAAATGAGTATTCTGTGATTTGAAAGCCCAGATCATCAAAGGAGGGATAGGGATTTGACAAGAAGAGACACCTCTAAAGCCTCGCCATACTCTGAAAATGTCATAGTGAGGAAAAAGGCTAGATATGAGTAACAACTTAAGTGAGCTGAAAGTCTCAGCCTCTTTTGCTCCAGACTACGAAATAGCATCTTCTTTCACTCTATGGACAGATAGAAAATCATCAATGAACCTCCCTTACTGAGGAATCAGAGAGTTGCTCTAAGAGATCCTTGCCCTGTGTTTGGGGAGACATCAAGCAAGGGACTATACTACTGTAAAGAAATGTGGGAATACAGGCACCGTATAGGAAGGTAAGAAATAAATCCTAGAGTGAGAAATGCTCCACATGAATCCAGCTAAGTGTACTTAGTGCACTTATTTAGTCACTGGTGTGAGAAACAAACAGAATGATTGTCTCTGACAAACAGCTAGAGCTATAAAGAACACAAACTCCTCCGTACTTCAGCAGTCCCTGCCTGTCTGTCGCTATTTCCCTGTGAGCCCCTGTGGCTGTGGTTAGCACAACTGCCCTTGAGCTATTTAGCACATGAAAGCATTGCAAGTGAAATCAGGGAGTCTTGCAGATGCAGAAGTATCTCAAGGATGGATCACTCAAAGGACAGATCAGATCGTAAGAAATGCAGATTGGTGCTGATGGTAACAAATGCAGTTGTCTGTCCACCAGTTTATTGTGTTTCAAAGCTTTGTTGATAGTCACCTCGGCTCAGTTTAACCACACTTTAAATATGCAGAAGAGGGTAACAGAGGAGTCAAGTCATATCAGCAAGATTTGGTTTTTGCATAGGAAAGACTTCTTGTTGACCATGTCCAATAGTAGCTCGCTGAAGGCTAGGTTTTGCCCCTACATACAGTCCCACCAAGTGGCATTGAACTGACTGGGAGTGACAGTCTTGGAAGGAAAATTTATGGGAAGGCATACAAGAGGGGGAACAGGGCTCTTACATGCCCCACTAGGTAGCTGAGAAAAAATTCTCCAGCTTCAGTGTGTGAATACAACAATAACCAATTCAGCAAAATACACAACATGCAGCAATCTCAGAAAAGAGTAGTTACAGTCTGTCTTTCCAAGAAAAATTAAGTGGCAATACAAAAAAAGATCATGTTTATAGAGTCTAAAAACAAAACTTTGCAAAAAGAAGCCATACAATTTTTTTTTTTAAACAAACAGCCTAGAAAAAACATCCAACTGCTCAGTATTTCATGCCTTTCCTTCTTTCTCAAGGGGCTAAGTGTCTGAAATGTAATGGTTTCTTGTAAACAATTTCTTTATTGTGGACAGCTGTTTATTTTCACAGTAGGATGTTCCCATTAGGCAACCAATAATGATTTACTACCTGGGTCTGCTCCATCAGAGAGAGAACAACACCATCAAATTAGTTCCTGCAACCAATTTAGAGGACCTGTCTGCTTACAAATACAATACTTATAGTTTCATTGAGAGTATCTTTGAATATATTTTATTTGGAATTAAATTATATAATAATAATGTTTTAATTTTCTCTGGTGACAAAACTAAAGCCATTTTTTTTTCCCTTTCAGGTAACTATAATGGCAACACTGCAAGTTTCAGAAAAACATTTCATGGCAAATAGAACTTGGAAACTTAAGAAACTACCAAATTTACCGAGGCAAGATTAGCTCTCATGCTGAATTTCTGATAGGTGCTACAGATGGGGCCAACAGGGAAGTATTTACAGCTGTCATTCTCTTATAGTTCCTGGCTCACATTGCAATAATCTAGATGTTTCTGTGTAAGTCAGATAACATCAGGCTCCAAGGATCATCTAGCCGCTAAAAACTAATGAACTGCAGCATGCTCTAACAATATTCCTTCCTTCCTCCATCACACATGAGAAGCTGTCACAAGGTCTATGTAATTGGAGCTTATTCTGATTTTTGCAAATGCTTACTGAGGACTTGACATTCTCCATTTTCTTTATTTCAGGGCAAAGGAAATAGAATAGAACAAGGGAAACATATGAATGTGGTCTTCTTTTAGTATATTGTAAGAGCAAGCTAAGGTTTTATTCTAGAGCCGTTTTCTAAGATGTCAGACAAAACCAAAAACGTTAACTGTTTAACAGAGATGATAAAAAAAGTCATGCACAGGGAATTTTGCCTTTTCCTGTGCTGTGTGCCATCAGTAGTCAGTTTCATATGTCTTTTTTTCTTAGGGAACACCACACAGAGAAAAATGCCCTCATGGATAATAATAGACTGCAACACCAGAGTTCAACAAGTGCTTCATCGACATTTTCATCCCACTATCTATGTACTGTGAGGATAAACTGCTCACTGAAACTTTTCTAAGAAATATTTTTTTCTCATCATGTACTCAAAGAAAAGGCATTATATGTATATAATGCCACAATATTAACTATCAGGCAATACCAAGTACACCAACCAGAACACTTACTACAGCCCAGCGAGCAAAATATCAAAAGCCAGACACAGCCCATATTCCAGAAATATAGTTATAATTAGATTTCACCTCAGAAATAAAGCTTTAAAATGGAACACACAGTTAATCTAGTTTTCTGCTTTCACTGCAGAAACATGCTACCATCCTTATCTTCTCCTTACGTCTGTATTAGCTATCACATCAGTTATTTCTACAACTTAATGTAATGGCAATGGAACAGCAGATCAAAAGCAGTTCATCTGCATGACACTCCATTTAGAATATATGTGGGTTTGAACTTTTAGCACTGTATAGCAATTTATTTATTCTACCAAACACTCCCACCATACATGCTCCTCACAACTTCCAGCTTCCAGAAGGACCCTATGCTTTTGGTGCCCACCTAAAATGAAGCTTCAGATCCAGAAGGAATCTGGTTTATGTCCTCCAAAGCTAGCCTGTGACTGAAGCAATAAATAGTAACTACGAATGATGATTTATTTCATATTCACATCCAGTGCTCTGAACCAAAAATGCAAATGTATACTCCACCTATTTTATTTCCATATTCCAACTATTTATGGAGTCACTTAAATACTATATTCTCAGATTCACAATTTGCTATAAAAATGGAAGAAATGTGTATTTGACTTTAGAGCTATAGACCAGTAATAACCTAGAACTAGATTATACACTACATACCTAATGCTGTATTTAAATACATATACTAAATTCCAAAACATCTGTAACGATAACACTAGGCATGAACAAAATACTTAAAGCACAAAGCCTAATCACTATGACCTTGTAGAGATCTATACTATAAACTCAGGGCCTGGATAGATTTGTACACTGCAAATCTGGGAGAGGAAAAAGACAAGGGTGGAAAATGAATGTGCACGAACACATAAATATATAGAGATGCACCTGCACACGTAAATGGACCACAAATCCAAAGGCACCCTATTATTAGTAATAGCTTCCTCAGGCTCTGCTTGGAGTAGAATATTTCATGCTATGCTTCAGACTGCTTGAAGGTAGGTCAAAATCCTGCATCTGTTTTGGATATCCCAGAATCAAGATAATCCGAAAGTGTGGATAAAGGTCCAGACAGCTCAGTGCCATCTGGGCGCAAAATGCTTTTTAGTGTGGTAACAAGACAGACCTAAGTTTGATCAATTATAGCAGACTCAATTTGCTACAATTAGAAAACTCTTATCTAGTCTGGCAATTTCTATGGTTTTGGATCTGTCTTTAGAAAAAAATGTTGGAATGCCTTTGTCTGTACATGTAATATGTCCTCTTAACATCCAATATGTCACATGAAGGCAAAAAGCTCTGAAAAGAACATGGCAATGATAATCCCCCGTCTTGGACAAAAATCAGTCATAATCAAAACAGAAATCTTGGAAGAGTACAAAAGGAGATATCATGGAAATCGTACTACTTCTGGAGGATCAGCCCACAGTGACTGAACTTACATACATCTCCTTGCAGAGAACAGAGCCACCAGAATGGCTAGTTTAATTGTCTAGTTAAGAAATTACACATTAAGGTAGGTCCCATCATGTGTGGTACCATTAGGAGCAGATTTTAATGCTCTTCAATAATGGGGGAACGGTCATCTAGTCCTTTTAAAATCTTCATAAAAAGATTTTGGAATGAAAAAATAATTGCCATTTACAATCACACTGTAGTGATAGATAAACCAGTAATTTCTGATTCCTGTGATAATCAAAGATACAGAAGCTTTATCAGGGATATGCTGATATCCTCATGCTGAGGAGACCAAGAAACTTGCCCTGATTATGCTTCAGGGAACTTTTGAGCTTGATCTGCAAGCAAGAAAGAGACACAGGCCCACATGAAGAGTCATCTAAATCTGATTCTCCATGGTAAAGAGAATTTGGGCCTAGTGATGCCCTGAATCTTATAGAGGGCTCATTTAGCGCCCTTTCTAAGGCAGAACAAGGAGATTCAACCCATTATTCTAAAACAAACCCATAGACTTCAGTAGAAGTATGTGTGTTTGCATGAGCACAGCACTTGGGCTCAGTCTATTCATTATGGATCAGTCTTGGCTGCTGGATTCCAGCAACAGCAAACTTACAAGGTAGGAGCCCAAGCCATCAAGTAGGAAAGAACTAACACAGACCCAAAACTGAGCAGAGTAGGTCACAAAATAGCAGGAATCACACAGATTTGATTCAGAGGTGCCATGTGTAAGACTTCTTGGATAGCATGTGTGATAAATATGTGGTGTCCCCTGCAAGTGGTGGACCTGTTACAAAGATGAACAGCAGTTGAATATAGTAAATTAAGCAGTTCATACAGAAATCCAGAAAAATTTTAGAAAATCTCCTATTTTTTCAGGCAGATTAAAAAAAAATTAATGTTACAGAGTAGCCTCAAATAGGGCTCAGTAATTTCCCACAGCATAGGATTCAGCTTTAAAATTGTTTTAACTTGACTAAATCCCCACAGCAAATCTTCTCTCCTACATGACTATTCAACATGGCATGAATCTACAAACTACAGATAAGGACAATCATGTATTTCAGGATTTCAAGGAACAAACATTACCAGAGACATTTGAAAAGAACAGATGGAATAGTGAATAACAGAATCAGTAGGTAGCTACACTGGATGCACAGGGAGAACGGTTGGACTCGACTGTTCGAATTTGCTCTTCTGAATTTGCTTGGTTCCCACACACTTAAACCTGAATAACCATTGTTCTGAGTAGAATTGTAAATATATATCTGCAACTGTCTTGTTGAAAGCACTTGAAGCTATAACCGGCCCAATCTTGGATGTGGCAGTGATTTCAGGATTGTATTTGGAATTAATTACCAGTGAAGTGCATTCCAGTGGCAGCAGGGGGTCTGTTTAGTTGTTTCTGCATCATCCAAGAGAGTTGGGTATGACTATTATCAAGTTTTTATTTCCTCTAATCACCCACCTGCACAAATAGACTTTGGAACTGCTTCAAGTTTGCATAACCCTTGTAATACCAGGCAACTGTCTGGAAAAACATCTCTCATTAAGTGCTAATGAGAGATGATGGGTGATTTCCACCATTTCCTGAGTAACCTTTTGAGACTGCCTCTGCAAGCTGCTGATGTCTAATTGAGCATTCAAAAACAATACTACACAGTTGCCATCTTCCTGCCATCTACCTTTTTTTTGTGCAATGGCTTTTTTGTTGGCTTTTCCATATTGAAAAGGTTTGTCGTGAAATGATTGCACTTGTCTATGACAGATTTCTATATTTTCATTGTCTCAGCATATAGCCATCATATTTCTGGAAGTTCAAGAAAAAGCATAGGATATAGTTACAGGTGCTAAAATATTTTTGGTTATTTTAGCCATTAACTAAAAACTGGAATGCCTAATGATCTTGTAAAAAAAAAAAAAAAAAATTACCCCAAAAAAGAATGGTATATATTGGGGATGTCTGTGCTTGTTTTTAAATATAACTTATCAGTGAGAGGTCACTGAATGTGATCATATGCATGCCTTAGTATTTAATAAGGCTTCTCCTATAATCCAAAGAAAAAAACCAAACCGTGCTGTGCAGAAAAAATATTCTACTATTACAAAGGCAACAGATGATCGCTGAATTAGGCTACATTGTCAAATTATTTCAGAAAATAAACCACAAAAGGTGGTGAGAGTAAGTGCTCTCAAATCATTTAAATAATACCAATGATAGCCATACACCCCAGGGATCAAGCTCAGTTAATAAATAATTTAAGCAGTCTTGAAGATAAACCTCCCAATATACATCTATCTACAGCTGCAGTGAAAATAAATTAATAGAAAAAACTATATTTTCATGAGCTTCAGCTCTTCTAAGTATCAACACTGAAATCAAAGTACTAACCAAAAAAATTTTAAAACCAAAGAGATAGAAATGATGTTTTAAAATGTTTCAAGATCCAGTTATTCTTATTTAAAATATCTAAATTTTCAAGCAGCTTCAGAGAGATTTATAAAGCTCAACTCACACCCTGAAAATTTACATTTTTGTATTTAATATATATTTACACTGAAAGAAGTATCTTGTTAATATATATTGCATATTGTATCCAGTGTAACAGTTATACTCATTAGGCATAAAGAACTTGTCCAGCAGATAGAATACTCTACTAATACACAGTCAGAATTCAGGGAATGTTTATGGTCTTCACTGTTCAATTTGAAAACGATACCAAAATGTCTGTACCAAAGTGGACCAGTTATATATTGCTGATATATATTGCTCTGATAGTGTCCAAATGACTTGAGAAAGATAAAGGAAATAATGTGGATAATTTTGGAATAACATAATCCAGTTTCCAGCCATTAACAGCTAATTTGTGGCAGTACAGCATTAACGTTTCTAATAACTCAAAACCCCCAAAAAACTTGATTGCATTTTTTAATTTCCAAATTTTCCATTTTATAATTAATGTGCCAAAAAATTTTTGCCGTATTTTACGTATTTTATTTTTACACAGCATTTTCATCTGAAAAAATACTAAAATTCTACCCTTTTTACTAATATTCCTGCATTAATTTATTTTCTATCTCCCGCAATTCAGATAAAATTATATATTATAAAAGTGTTATATATTTAGACATTATTCATCTTGCCTTCTGACTGACAAAGCAGGATTTACATAACTTCTGCTCTGAGCGTTTAGAATCTTCTTGACACCTCAGCATATTTAATTTTGCTACTGTCACAGGTTTCTCCTCTTATTTTGGTTTTAGGTTCTCTAAGATCCACATGCTAGCTTTGTAGATTTCTTAAAATTCTTCCCATTAAGTATTCCAAATAATACAACCTACTGCATTGGCTATAGAGACCACAGATATGTAGTTTGGACAGACTCTTGGAATTTTTGAGGGCTGCAGTTAACTACATAAAGGAATGATAAAGTTAGCACAAAACTTCGTATGCATTGAAGAGGTATGCCATTTTTGTGCCAGCTCCAAAGAAAACTTGAAGGGTGCAAATTGAAGACAGCAAATAAATAAATCTCCATTTCTAGACCATGCAGCTTTGGCCCATTTGTTTGATATAGAGCCAAATCAGTATATTTAGACAAGAAGGAGTATTCCAGCTCAGTGGAGCAGAAACAAAGAGGGATTATAATTAAGTGAAACTATGGGGGGTTGCCAAGTTCTGTGGAGAAAAATATGGCTTAAAACTTTTCAAGTATCTTTAACTTAAAGCTCTTAAAATATAACAAAGAATCACAATTAAATCACACTGGAATACAGGTAAGAATTTAACTAAAACCAAGGACAAGATTCACCCAAGTCCTGTCACTCTTACAGGCAGAACTCCTATCCACTAACAACTTCTACTGCAAATGCCACTATTCCATCAGAATATGCATCACAAATGCATTCCACATTGTGTTTATCAGGCTGATACCTGGCAGGTGGAACAGCAATTTATAAAATGAATTGCTTTATGTTTGCAGTGACTTCACAAAGCAATTAACACTTTCGTTAAATTGATCAATAGCAAATCCTTGTTGCAGTTGTAACAGGCTGGATGAGAAAAACTCTGAGAGACAACTTATATCATTGATCAAAGAAGTATTTTTTTCAAAATTTACTAACACAATGTTCACAGAAAGTTCTGATATCTTTTCACCGTAATGTAAGACACAAATAGATGTAAAAGTAACAGAAGTGCTCTTGGATAAAAATTTAGTGTCAATCCCAGTACTACGGGTAAGAAAATGGTTTTAATTGTGCTGCACTATTTGTTATGTATCTTCCATCAGGGAGAGAATGATTTCTGAAAGAAAAAGGACATGGGGTGAACTGGAGCTGGAGCTAGACTGGAAAGAGTATTCTCACTAACAGCTGGTTTTAATGTCATCATCCAGAACAGTTATGACTACATACAGCAATGTACTGTATTACAGAAAGAATACACGCTGCTCTGGAGCCACAAAATATGAAATGGTCTTTTTGAAAACTTTCTGTTTTCTGACAACAATAAAGCAGCTGGGTGTGAAAATATTCTTTCATACGGGTTCTTCCAAATCTGAGGTATTTTAATGCATATTAGTAAAAAAAAGGAAGTTCGATAGTTCGATATCCTGTTGCAGTAGCAAATTATTCTATTATTAGATACCATTAAATATATGCTGCAACTATATGTTTGTGGATTGGCAACAGAAACCCATTCCCACCCTATTTTGATATGTAGCAAAATCCTACATCTCTTGCACACTTCAAGATTTCTTTTGAGATGGCACAAGAAGAAAATGGTATAAAAAGAACAAAAATCAAATCTCTGTAATGTAAGAGAAAAAAACTTTTTGGCAGCAAGCTACATGTTGCCATCAGGACTAGCAGATGAGAAAGGGAGACAGAAGCAGAGAAAATGGAAGTAAACGAGTGTTTTTAATTTAGTTTAAAATAGAACAGGAGGGAATTTTTTTTTTTTAGAAAATGCAACACTGATTACCTTCACTAGGAATCAATGTTTTTCTATTTTTTAATCATTTATGACACTGAATAAAGCAAATAAATCTGTTCATTATGTACAAAATTGGTTTATTTTAGAAATTGCTTAATATTTTCCCAAATATTTTGACTTCAACAAAATTTAGCAAGCCATGCCAAGATTTCTGCTTTCCAAATGTACTAAAGTTAATAGAGAAGTTTACTCAAATTCTATAAAACATATAATTCTCATTAAAAAGAGATCGCAGTGGAACACAGTTAAATGCATTAAAGTATTAAAAACAATCTCTTAATTCTTTTCACAAAACTACCATGTTTAAGTTTTTTTTTACTGAAGAAGTAAAGACAGTAGAAAATATAGTATTTCAGATCTCATTCAGGCCAATGCTGAAGTAAAATTATTAGTGTGGCTATTCAGTTGATTGTACGATATAAGCTAAAATTATATTCCAATTTTGACACGGTCAGTAGCCAAAATAAATTCTCCTAAAGACTGTCAGTCAGAAGAACCAGAAAAACTTTTTTAGTTTGTTTGGTGGTGAATAAAGGGAAGAGTTACTGCAGGGAGTGTCTGGCATGGAGCTGGGAGGCACACAGGATGCATCCAGCATTGAACAGAACTCTCATGTTCTGCGATACAGATATAGTCACTCATATTATAGCCTGATACTTAGGGTTCTCAGCTTGATCTTCCACAGCCCTGATATGGGACATAGAAATACAAGGGATTGCCCAAGTCATCAAATCTAATAGCTAAATCAAAGGTAATCACATAATAAAAACTGTGTTACACGTCTGCTTGCCATCTACAGCAAGTCACAAACCATTCCCTAAACTGTGTTAAACTTGCAACCTCTTCAATACAAAAATACCAAAAAAGCTGGAAAAACCACACAAGGAGCAGGAGCAGGAGAGATCAGGAACATTTGTAATGCTGAGAATGTCTAGGGTGCCCTAAGATATGTAGATTGCAGTGTCTATCAATTAATCATTCAGAGCTGAGCAGCTTTATCATCTGAAATTGAGAGACCAAACAGCGGAGAAATTAATCTTTCACAAAAGGCAGATTTCTTTTTGTGATTCAACGCATATCTGTATTGCATTTCCAGTGTTTCTGAAAACCACTTTAGCTTTTTTTACAGTACTTGAACTGCATTGCATTATGGACATAATTCAAGTGAAGCACTAACTCTTGAGCATATTTTTCTCTCGAACTATAGGACTCAGTTTCATCCTAATGCAAAATAGCACTATGCAAAGTCTTGGATATAACAGGATAAAAAGTATGAACTCAAGATAACTGGTTCTTCCCAGCTTCTAAAATGGAGTAAGATTCAAGCTGAAAAGCTTTGTAGAAAATTCAACTTAAGGTTTGCAGAAAATTCGCAGGTACATCAGGAGATACATAATATTAGCTAAATGCATATTAAGATCTCCATGCAGTGCTATACCCATTTCAAGCTTATATTCCTCTAGAATGTACCAGATGCATGTAAACTGTAAACAAACTAATGGTAAGACAAAGTTTTACTATTACTCCTAATATTATCAATTTGATGAGTTTTATAGAGGTATTATTTCCCATATATCTATTAAGTTACTGCCACTTATGAAAGGCACTATCATTTACATCTGCTCAATTATCAAACAATCTCATCAGCACTCCACTTAGGTGGAGTATTACTAGAATGGAATAAGTTCTATGTGGTCTATATATATTCCAGCCCTAATTCAAAAGTACTTACAAAGAATGTTGCAACTAATCATCATTTAACAAGGAAAAACTCAAATCCTGGTAAATAATATTTGCATGTGGGCTTTAAAATGCTAAATAACTGAAAATAATTATGTTCCTTTGAATTATTGTTTTGATTTGAAAAAGGGTTTTTGTCTGACAGCATGCAGTCAAGTGTATAATGAGATCATTCTAGACAGTAATCACACCAGGATCGATGAAACTGAGCGTTGGTCAGAATGCACACACTTTGATGAGCACTCATTTGCAAAAATTGCCAAAAACTCCTGTGAGGGCTGATTTTTTTCAACTGCATTTTAATGAATAATAATAAAACCCAAAGAAACATCAGAAAATGTTTAACATAAGTTGAGCAGAAGCCTTTTTCTCTCAGAGAAAATGGAACCTAGTCCTTTGGAAAATGAAATTACTTTAACAACGTAAACATATTTACTGGAACATAGTGGATGGGCGGAGACGTGCACGTATTTTGATAATGAACTGCTCATGTGCTATCAGTCATCCCCATGTGTTTTAACTTCAAATATGACAGACTGTTTTTAAGAATAACATTTCATTCTTCAGGATATTATCAGAGATGTTATCCAGGGGAGCATATGATGGGGAGCAATTATCCTAATTATATACTAAAAACCTTTTAGAGGGATGATAAGGTTTTAAAGGAAAGTACATTAGAGCTGCAATATGTAAGAATTGACATGACTTGTGCAACCTCAATTCAGTCTCCTGTGCATATGCATTCTGAAGAAGCCTTTATGATTATAATGCTGTTTCTCCACATGACCTCTGCTGCATCAAGGTCATAAAAATGTGGGGGAAATGGACAATGGAACAAATGAAATTATGGCACATGACTCTAGAAACGTGGCAGGAGCAATAATATTATAAACAGAGAGATGCGAAATATTTTCCCTAAATATCAAACAGAAACTCACATGAAAATATCGAAAGGGAATGTGAAATGAGAGTTACTAAAGCTAGAAATTTTTAATCAACAGATTTATCTAATTCACATCCAAGAATTTAAAAAGATCTGGCAAGCAGTCATCTCAACAAATGGTGCTGTTTCTTAATAGCACCTGGCATAATGATAAGATTTTAAAAGACTAAAAGGAAGCTAATGGAGTAACCTTGGTCATTACAGGCTTTCAGCCTGAGATCAGGAATAATGGAATAGCTGATATGGATCACCATTAATAATAAATGGAAGGGACACAGGTCATGCAAATTAGCATTGCTTCAGAAAAACTGGATCTTATTATTTAAGCTGGATTTTTTAAATAAAACATTAAGTTTGTTGAATAGAGGTAAACACTACAAGTACATTTGGATTAATAAACTTTATTCAAGAGGTCTATGTTTGCAATGGAGGAAATTTAAAAGAATTTATACTCAATTGTTCCAGATACATGTGCATGACAAGTGTGCACTATCCAAATGGAAAAAAGGTAACAGTTTCACCATCTTTATCCTTCAAATCCGTTGTGGGTAGGAGGAGTGTCAAAAAGTCCACATAAACCTCATTCTTTTAATGCTCTTTGACAGGATTCTGAAAGCTGCCAGTTAAATGGGCAAGAGTCAGCCAAGAAAGCACTCTAGAAACAGCAATCACTGAATACTTCTGTCTGTTCCACTGTCTGCTTCTCAGTTTGTGACACTGAAGTTTTATTTTAGCCCTGCAGGGTAAATTCTGATTTTGTCAAAAGGCAAGAAGTGAAACAAAAAACCCCACAAAAACAAAAAAGCAGAATTTGTTTTATTCCCAACACAGCAAAGAACTAATTTTTAACATAGTGCTTTGGAGTTAGAGACTGCCACTCATGTGATGACAAAATTGGAGGATTTCAATTTTCTAGTTGTTCATATGAGAATTTTGTGATGAGAGCTTTGTTCAAATACAGAATTTCTCTGTTTAAAATAGAATAACTAGGGGAATGGCTGTGTTAGGGGAACCTATGGCTTTATCTCACACTGCCCAGGATGCTTAGAGAGGAAGCAAGTGGATGAACTGCTACTGAATTTTTTTATCATATATTTTCCCTCATTTCTTAATTTGTTCTCTTAATACACTTATAATTAGAGTAAAATCCTAATGAAAATGGTGCTTATTTCGCACAATAGAAGTTAAAATTTTTTCTCTCCCTTTGTAACTACTAACAAGAAAACTGATTCCTATGTTGTACAGGAAACTGAAACAATAAAGCACAGGTATGTTTTCTTCTTCAAACATTAGAGAGGGGATATGTGCACTGTGGGTATATCTACTGACAGCAGGCTACAGACATGTCAAGAAAGAATATAGGACAGTATCTGTCTACATAAAGTGAATACGGATCACCAGGGCCTGTTTCTTGGGTAATACCAGAAACCTGCCCTACCTGGACAACCTAGGAACAAACTTCACTGCAGAAAGAACTTTCAGCCTGTCTCACTCACCTCCTGAACACTACCCAAATATAGCTAGAGTGGGCCACAGCTTTAACATGTTGTCACAACATGATTAGAGGGAGGTAGTTAACAGGGCAGAAATCAGAGTTGCACACCTCACTGACCTGTCTACAGTCACTTCCAACTACAACAGTGGAGCAGATAATTTAAGAGGCATCTTCTCCTGATTTCAGACAAAATCAGAAGGGAAATATTCTCACAGATAGTACCTCATTTTTCATCTCATAATGCAAGAGATATTTTTCCCAGTCTCATATCAATACTTATTTGGCTAATTCCTAATTCTAATGAAGACCCTTCTTTTGGAAGATGATGCATACAGTGAAAATCTAACCCAACTGAAATCAGTGGCAAAATATGTGCTAACATCAATGACATTAGGAAAACATGTCAGCCTCTGAGACTCAGACCACTTGGAGACCTGCTCATCGAGACTAGCAGGTCAATAACACCTGTCAACAAAACAGAAGCCAACACAGGACCACAGGTGAACTGTGCTCCTCTAGGAGACACAGTATTTTAAAAAGTCAGTAGAAAGCATCCCAATTAAATAATATCAGAAATACAAAAAATACATACAAAAATATTATTATGACAAAACAAAACTCCCAAGCTTCTCATAATTTGGGAATTTGTACTTTGAGAAAATAAAAGGAACTATGAAGTGCAAGAAAATACTTAAAAAATTAAAAATAATAAAATTGTAATTTCTGTTATAGAAACAGCTGTAGCAGCAAATAATCTAGGCATAAACTTCAGGAGTCTTTTCTGGTTTTGAAGGGTGCTTAAAAAAGTACTAGCTGTACTAAAGAAAAAACCCAGCAAAACGCAAGATGGAAGAGCTATTGCATATTTCACTCTTCCATCAGCTCTCTCTTGATTTTTATTAAAATGTCACATGAAATTAAAAAAATCTTAGCTGTAAACTTATGTTAATGTATTAGAAAAAATAGCTTCTGATAAGAAGTGTGCACTCTATACTGTGGCAGTCAGAATGACAAATACAAAATGTGTCATCACTGAAAGTCAGGAGAAGGTTGGTTTGGTTTCTGGTACAGTGTTCTGGCAAAGATGTGTATCTTGAAGCTCTGAATGTGAACCTTACAACACTGTACCTGAACCTGTTAAAACAAGTAAATTGATAAATCGATACATTCTGTACCATAGCTAAATTATCTCCATTTGGCTCAAACACAGGTTAAAGGAAGGAAAAGAACAGGAGAGAAAAAACATGTGTAGGTCTCGACACTAAATTTCACTATTAATAAGTTATTGACTAAAAACTCAGCTGAAAAATTTTGATAATTTTCAATTTTTACTCTGAAGTCAATTTTACTAAAAAGCACATAAACAGCAAAATCAAACTATTTTCATTTGGACTAAATATAACATATAATTGGAAAAAAGGTGTCTGTTTTCCAGTTCAACCACTTCAGTTGGTATAAACATTATAACCCAGGTTTGCTTTCTGAAGAGTTGCTGGAGAGCTCCAACTTAGCCAAAGACAGAATGTTAGGGTACCTCTGTCTTGACTGCAGTTGGGCATTGGTACAGTCAAGTTGGAAATGAGAAGCTTCTTAATCACTTGCACAGAAATCAGTGATTCTAATACAGACTTCTGTGCAGAGTAACAGGCACTAAACCCCAGATATTTTTAAGATGTATCTTGAAAGGTTTATTAAAGGAACTCCACAAAGGCTAGAACCTAACTTTTCGCCCTTTAAGGGGAGTATTGTCATTGTGTCAGGGCACTGTGAGACTCTCTTGCTCATTCTTTCCATGGCCTATGATACTCCTTCTGTGGTAAATGTAAAGGGGGATTATATTGAGTGAAACATCCTGAGAACTGAGAGACTTTAGTTAACAATGGGAGCATTTCTCTAAGGCAAAAAATTACTTAGAGAAGAAAACGCTCCCTGCCTAAGAAAGCGTTCAGCTATTAGGTTGTTATGGAAACACAAGCCTCTTTTGTCAGTGAACTACTCCACCACACGGATGCACGGCTCATGTTACAATGCACACCTATGCCCTGTGCTCTGCAATGACAGCCTCTGAGTGGCTCTTCGCTTCTCAACATACAGAACAATTATGCTCTTTAGAAATAATGTCCCCTCGAATGACAGACAGAACAATAAGGGACATTTGATTATCACTCATATATCATAACAGAATCACAGAATATCCTGGTAATAATTCCTTGGAAGGGATCCACAAGATCATCCAAGTCGAACCCCTGGCCCTGCACAGGACAGCCCCAAGAATCACACCATGTGCCTGAGTGTTGTCCAAACACTTCTTGAACTCTGGCAAGCCTGGTGCTGTGATGTCATGTCAGGTCCTGAAGCACTAGTAAGTTTTAATGGCCCTGACAAGCATTCCAAGGTTCTCCATTCACATCCTTGCTGCCTAGAAAATTCAGCACTGATGGCAGGTAGGTAGTAATGATTTTGAATATGCACCACAATACCAAAAGCCTTTGTGGACAATCAGTTGTTTCAGAAATATTTGTGTTAAATTAGGCTGAATTTCACAGAGTATTTTCATCTGGTTCTAGACCAACTGTTACACTGCCTACTCCTTTATTAAGTTCTTTCCTCTACACAACTAAGATGATTTTTCTTTATCATTAAATATCTTTTCTTGAAAGTATTTAATCCTGGGGAGTTAGACTGTAGGTCATGTGTTTAAGTGCACTACATCCTACTATCTCTGGTTTAAAAAGCATACTTAAATGAAATAGAGCTCTATTAAAAGTCCTTCTGCTTGAAGCAATTCATGTGAGTGGCTTTCAGAAAGGTTTGTGTGCGACCCTTCAGATCAATTGGAGTTTCAAAGTGACGAAGCTTTGATGACTAAAGCTACACTCTTGAATTTCCATTCATCCAGACAATTTTTTATATCTGGCAGTGTGATGGTTCCTTCTCGTGGCCACTTTTCACTGCTTTGCTTATAACTAGAAAATAACTGCACAAAAGTGAAGGTATAAATTCATCAAGTTAGAAAATATGTATTTCGGATCTTAATCTCAATCTGGAAAATTGAAGTGTGCAAATATTCACAATTACTGAAGTCAAACAGAAACTGATGATTCGACAAATAGATTATTTACCAATAATCTATTGGTAAATAAATAGATTTACTTACCAAGCCAAGGATTTGACTATTTTGGAAACTAAGTAAAAGACATATTTTAATGTTGATAAAAATGTTATTACAGCTAGGCTCTTTTTTTCAATTCAGGTTTCTGGAGAATTGTCTCCTAGATATCTGTATGAGACTGCTGACACAGTGTTCTACAGTAGACACAAGAATGCAAGCTTAGGTGATCTGACACACTGGCTACAAATTTTCAGGTTCATTTTCACTGTAATGACAGGAGAGGGATGCCAGACTGAGAAAGCAAAAAAAAAAACCCCAAACCCTAATATTGCAAAGAATTGGCCAGCTTGGGGACAGTTTGATATACTGTATTAATTCAATGTCAACTACTTTTTTATTAATTTCCCTGCTGTGATTATGAGGCTATAAGACGAAGGTATGATTAATTACAGATTTATTAACTGCATGGTCCTCCTTACAAGTTACTGGCATTTAAGCACAAATAAAGTAATTTTTTTAAATAACAAAAACATCCTGACTGACAACAGCAAGATGGCTTCAAATACGCTTAGCTGGGTGAAGGAGCAGAATAGCTGCTATCTCTTTCTCTATGTTTCAGCTCCTTGTCTTGTGTTTGTCTGCTACAGGCTAGCAGCAACACATCACATATCTAGGGACAATTTTTATCCCTGATAGAATCCATATCTTTGATATAACTGCGTAAAGTAGTTGTACAAGAGCTATCTTTAAAACTGCTGACTTGGGAATTGCTGACTGTGCAGTGGCTGAGAGCTCAGCACAAGTGAAGCCCCATAGTATTTGCCTTATTTCTCAGCTGGATTTTGCAGCCCACACTGAGTTCTGCTTTGCCACAGCTCAGCTGTTTTTAGAGTTGAAGATGGCTCAGTAAGGTGTCCCTGACCTGCAGCCACAGTGAAGTAACATAACGAAATGTAATGGGTTCTTGAACTAGAATGCTCTTATCCAATGGAGATTCTCATGCAGTTTACATAGACAAATGTCTCTTCTTGTTTTTGAGATGCTTTATTAAAACCTTTGTTAATCTGCATAGACAGATCAAATTTCCCAAGGAAGGTGGTTGGTTTTTTTCTTCCACAAGTTGTTCAGGAGAAACAGAGTTTGAAAAGTCCTCTCTAATTCCTCTCTAATTCCTCTAAGTCCTCTCTAATTAAAAATAGTTTAATTATTACTGGCCATTACTCACTATTATTGAAAATGGCGTGTAAACTGCCACCTGGTCTCACTCATAGGGAGTTTCTGTGGTAGAAATTATAAAAGCAGACTCAAAGAGATATAATCTTCCTACTGCGTAGGGACATTCACTTAACTACAATTTAAAAAAAAAAACAAAAAAGGTTTCATTCAATATTTCTCCTAAATAAAATGAACGACACTCTGAGGTGCAAGGATGGACTGTGGCACAGAATGTCTAAGCTACCAAGGGTGCAAGTGAAGTCTGTAAGGGTCTTTAATATCAGAGCTCCAAAAGCAGCCTCGTGGTGCACCTAAATCAGAATTCTGGACTCTATACAAAGTGGCCAAAACCACACTAACTTCATGAAAACCTTTTGAACTTCATTTACACCTTTTCCAAGATGATTTGTTGCTATAGTTCACAAAATTTCATTACATCCCTAAAAGCAAAAGGACTATACTAATGCATGGCTTATGAACTAATAAAATTTCATTACTATTTTTCAAGATTAATTATGTCATGTGACTGCTTTTTTAAATAGAAGAGCAGTGTAAAAATTAAAACAAGTAGCAGAAATGTCTAGTTTAAGGAATAAGGATACTGTCCTGGAATAGGACAGTACAATATCCAACAGGACAATACCCAACAGAAGAATCACTAAGATTGATTCATGAATAAAGTATTTTATATTCATTTTATGAGATTGATCTATGAATTTTTAAACCCAAATTCATATTTTACTTAACAGAAAAAAATGGTCTCAAAGAGTGGAATATTTCAGAATATTCCTATCATGTCTTAACTGTTAGTTTAAAGGTAGAAATACTGAGAGATGCTTACACACTCTGCCAAACTTGTCCTATCAATCTACCACAGAAACAAAGAACAGTTTAACTTGGACTGAGACACACATGCAGTCTTTTTTAGTCTTAAATCAGTCCTATTTAGAAGCAACTGCTTTAACTGCCAGCATAAATCAATAAATGTAACTGTTCCTCTTCCTATACAAACCTAATTTCTTGCAAACAGACATAAAACTCACATAACATAGGATTTCAAAAGTATAGGGAACCAACTTTATGACTACTTTTATTTGCTTTCTATTCAGTTTTTCTCCCTGAAATCTAACAAGCCTTTACCATTTGTTGCATGGAGTTCTCATCCTCTGTGATTCCTTACCAGTTCAACAACAAAATTCAGGAGAACTACAGAGCAGTCTGGTTTTTCTCCCCAGCAGATCAGAGAATGATGGCTGGCAAGGTGACTGTTTTCAATCTGTTAGGAGTTTACTGTCAGGGTAGGTAATAGCAGCAACATGTAGCTCTGCAGTTTGAAAGGCCAGCCAGAATGACCTTTCCTCTCAGTACAGAAAAGACGAATTTGCAATCACTGAGTGCAGTCAGCCTCACTTCTGCTGCCTAGAGGTAGGAATGCCCCAGACAATGCTGCATTGATCACACTGGCCTACTACCTAGGGAGAGGACACTGACAGATGCAATTTTATGTTCAAAGTGCTGCTTCATGCTCTTAAAGAGCCCTACATATCACATAATACAGAAATTTGAAACAGTATTCCCAAAGTCGGCATGTCTCAGTGACACAAAAACTGAGGGAAAGTCAGTTAAAAAAGCATGCAATATTAGATATTTCTTTTAAATAAATGATCTACAATCATATGTAACTTATTCAAGCAATAAATCTATATGACCTAAAGTGGCAGGGTGACATTCACATGCAATTACACATAGTGCTAAATACCTTATAACTGAGAGTGACATGATTTATTTCATTTGGTCCATTTGTAGGATAAGATAAGAGCCAACACGATTCCAGATATGGCTTGCAAGCCCGGCCAGTTAGATAACTTCTACATTTATAGCTTAAAATGAAACCACATTTTTCTGTACAGCCAAATGTTCTTCCCAATAAAATGCCAAGGGAAAAATATCATAGTGGTATATGGAAAACTACGACAGAAGGAATTACAGTACATTTGTATTGTCCACTCATTGATCTTGTTCAATCTTATAAATACCATGGGTGCCTACAGCATGAAGGTCCTACAGCTTCCTTGGTTACACTCTAGGCCTCTGATACACACTGTTTTAAACTTTACACAAAACACACTGCCAGATTAAGACATAAAAATGTCCTTTTTAGGATATGTGTTTCACACTGATCTTAATGGACTCACTATACCTAATCAAAATGCTTGTGTTAAGCAGACAGCACAGTTCCAAAGGTTGGTATTTTAACTAGTGAAAACTCCCTCTTTTTCAAAAAATACTAAATACAATTGAAAGCTTTGTTGTTGAGCTCCATTACTAAGAAGGCAGGTAATGGACTCCCCCTACCAGTTCATTGGGTATGTGTATGGCAGTCTTTCCACTGCAATACATATGTTTATGGTGATTACTCACATAGAAATTTGAAAAACAAAGATAATTTGTTATTTTCTTCCTTTACTGAACAACAACCCACAATATTGTCCTGCACAGATTGATTTTTTTTTAGATTATCAGAGCCAAAATCACCAACAAAGTAAGAAACACAAGTAGTCAAGCTGATGCTCAAGTCAGATTCTGGTCCATTCTGTGCAACTATGCTATGAAGATGCTATCCTATTTTGTGCCACCTTTTAGACTGCTGCGCATAATGCAGGTTCCCTCAAGTCTTTTTTAGCCCAAATTTAATGGAGGGGTGGGAATTACAATCCACTTCACCTTACCTTGCCAACTCCAAAGCTGTATCTTGCTATCTGGCCCTCATATACTATGCCTGATATAGCTCTGGCACTCTTCCAATACTAATTCAGCTGTGAAACCAAGAAGGTGCCTCCCCTTACGCAGACCAGATCAGTAACATGATGTTAGTCAACAATCATCTGTCATTCTTGCATATTACCCAAATCATGATTCCTAATCAAGAGCCCACAGGTCAGAAAGTCAATTGCCTGTTTCAAATAGGTCTCTGCTGCTGAGAACTGTCATTTGTCAAAGCAGACTCTCAGTCGAATTACTCAGAGCAAAATGACTACATTATGAAATTTCTGTACCAGGTGGTGACTAATGAAGAGTTCAAACAGGGGTAATGGAAGAGATCGTATAATTTTGGAGAACATAAGCAGAGTTCTTACAGATAATATCACACTTACACATAATATCTGACTTAGCATAATTCTATTCATTTTTAACTATTTTATCTCATTGCTGTTCAAACCTGTATATAATACAAACAGCAGTCTGTCAAACTGTCATTTAATATTTCTCTTAATTCTCATTCACTATTTCATTTTCAAAAATGGATCAGATATTCCTTCACATAACATGAAAATGCAGAGTACTTTAAATTTTGAACGAGTCATAAGGTTGTTGCTAAGCAGTACTTAGAAAAAAAAAGAAACAGGTTGGTTAAAGGATTACTGCGAAAGGCTTGACTACAAGAAACTCTAATTTGGCTTTTTGCAACCTTGTATTTATCTAGGAAAGTATTTAAACAACTGCTTTGTTTTCAATTCTACAACATTTTGCTATTAATCTTTATTCTGATGTGAAGCTCTTATGGTAGCTAATGGAAGACTATAATCATACTGTGATAAATAGAGTAATGAATGCTTAAAAATAGAAACCTATATATCCTATAAATTAACGCTTACACCAATGACTGTGTAAAGGATTATTTGGTGATTTACCTGGTCTTGAGGAAGGAACTCTTGCTATCTCTAGGGAACAAGGCTTTTTGGTGACTGCTATGTCTATCGAATCACAAAGACTGCTGTCATTTTCTGAAGGAACTGCATCCAGAGGTACAGAGGGTATTGCTTCCAATGCATAACCTCTCTTCTTTGAATAAGATTCCTGAAATGAAAAAATTTAAGTAGGTAAGAGAGATATTTCTCAGATGACACGGGAAAAGAACCAGGCTCAATAACTCTGGCAGCAGGATTTAGAATTCAGCAAATTAAATACCACATTCTGCTGAAATCCAAACTGTAAACAACCAGAAGAATTACTGGCATGCTAGAAGATAACATTTCTTATTTCTTTAAATTTTTGTATAATACAGTTCTTGTTCAGTTTACAGAAGAACTTTATTCATCAAACTTTGTATTTAACAAAAGCTGGGTAACTGCTTTTTCCATACCTGTTTTGCTAAGTTCTAATTCAGGGGATGTTTCATTTTCTTTTTTAATTTTATCTCATGAGAGCAACAATTACATTAACCGCTACAATTACATTCTCTTCAGGGATGGTTTTACAAAATGTTTATACTACATACAAGAAAACTAAAAATATGCCTTCTACATATGGATGCCAGGATCCCAGGCTGTGAATAAAGATGAATTACTGCTCTACATTTGAGCAAAATAATGACAAAATGTCCCATAACAGCGATATGTACAGCAAATTCTACTGATTAGCAATGTTGAGGGAGGGGGAAAAAGGAATTAGAAGTTTTGCTGGTACAGTAATCCAGTCAAGCAGACTATTTCTAGTTTCAAACATGAATAAGATGATAACATCCAGTTTCAGCAGAGTTTCACCAGAGATTTATTCTTTCTAATCCCAGCAGAAAGCAATTGCACGGCCAAAGACATATTTCCACATCTTTCTTACACTGGACATGTGGATGACTTGGAAAGTCAAGCATTAGACATAAATCAAATATGATATAATAAAAGGCAAAGGGCAAAAAAGCACCCTGACAGTTAGGTATTACCATAGCCCTACTCAGGAAATGATTGAAGAATGTGATGTCTAAAACAAAATGTGGAATAAAAATTTCTTCACCAAGAACTTATATTACCTAAGGCAAATTATGGCTGTAGGTAACAGTATCTTTTTAGGTAAATGATTTATACTGTTAGCAGATAATTACATTACTCAAAGCTTTTTTTTTTTTTTAAATTGTGCTCATTTGATCTTTATGAGACTTCATAGTTTGGCAATAATTCAAGGCCCCTTGAAGGACAGGGTTAAGATGGCACCAAGAGGAGCTTCACTTCAAAATTCTTCTTGATGACTTCAGTAGAGACAGATTTAAATCCCAGGTTAAACTAACAAAGAACTCGAAAATGAATACTGGAAACAGGGATCAGAGAAAAAAAATCATACAAAATAAAATAAATAGAACACTGAGATGCATTTGTAATAAAAAAAAAAATAAGTATGTACTAGCAAACAAGACAGAATTGGTGGTCAGCATTCAAAAAACATGTCTAAAAGAGGAATGTGACTGCATCTCTACATTTTTCACCCTTTCCAGTTTATACCTAGTCAGAGTATGAGCTCTCAGTAATCTCACAGATATGAACTAATAGCAACTAGTTTCAGACAGTAGACATAATAAGGATTAGAAGAGTTCGCAAGTGGGCTTCCTGCAGCTCCAAAGGTAGCTTTATTAACTTAAGCCATTTCATTCCTTAAATGAAGTTAATAGAAAATTAAACAGAGGCATTGAAGCAGCTAAAGTGCAACTGCAGAACAAGAGGAGGAATCCTTCCAACCTTGAAAAAAAAGGAATTTCTACCCGGTCCATTTAAGTCTGATGTAAAAAGGCAGGTGCAAAAATTTATTTACCAAAGCAATGACTAAAACAGGAGACTTCAATTTAATCCTTGTACTCTTCTAGAAACATGCATTTAAGTCAGAATGCCAAAACCTTAATTATAGTAAATCTCTAGAGAAGCCCATGAAGAAACATTGCAGCCTTAAAATTGTCACCAAACACCACAGTGAAACCCTGTTCAGTGTCTGAATTCAGCTACATTAAAAAAACATTAAAAATTGATACACCAAACATTAGAATAGGCATTGGATCATACTTTTTGTCACCCAGTATTCTGTCTGTAAAGGCAGCCAACAGTGCTGACCTAGAGAACAGAGAAGCCAACATGAGACCAGGTCAGGCATGCAGTAACAGCTTCTCCTCCTGCAACACTTTGTGGGTCTCACACTTCATAGTCAAAAGGTATTGACTTTGTTTTGCATGTCTATCAATCCAGCTTTCTAGAATTACCTTCTCAGGTTTTGTTTGTTTTGTTTTTAGCTGTCTCACCAAGTTTGACATGGCTGTTTTATACATTAGATGGCCATTAAGGGTTGTTCTTTACTTATCCTCTCCTTGTGATTTCACAGACATATGCACTTCACATGTCCTCTCCTTTAAGGAATGTGAAATACTAACCTACTCACCCAGCTGTTCCAGGATTTTGATCATCCCTGCCACCCTTCATCCTCTCAGTCTTCAGTGATGTGACAGGGATCACATTTTCACAGATTTCCTCATTCAAGATGAGGGCTCACCAGCTAGTCATACTGACATAATGATGTTCCCTCGTTTGTACTCTACTCCTTTCCTAATTGCTCTTAACATTCAATTTGATTTTCTGAATGTTATTCAACATTCTGTAATTAACATTGCATGAATATAAATGTCAGAGAAGAATAAATAAAAATGATGGAGTTACTCAGAAAATGGTTAGAATGTAAACTACTGACAAGTAAAATCTCTCTAAGAAATAAAATACAATAATAGTATGTCCAGCAGAAGTTAAATGAGTTAGAGGCAAAAAAGACTTGTTTAGAAAGCCTGTAATTCTATCAACTGATTAAGTGAAGATGATAAACCTTAATTTAAAAGTGCATATGTAGCAAAAAGAAAAAAGAAAATTTCTCATTGCTGGAGAAAAGCATTGTAAAGTCTTCTGGTTGCTGCAATATGTTCTCCATTTTGCTGGCACTGAGCATTTCTAGAAATTTCTAAGATTGAAACTAATTCACTAACTTCAAGTTAGATGTTAGCAGAAGACATAAGATTGTCTTTAAGTATCAGGCATGAAGCAATGTGATTCTGTTTTTTTCTAAGATTAAAAGCTCTTCACCAACTGCAATAACAAGTAACCCCACAATAATTCTACATGTCCAAGTTATCAACTGCATAATAAAACCTTCTAAAAATACTTTTTCTTTATCTTTAGTCCTGAAATCAAAATAATCTGATTTTAATTTTTGTTTTAAAAAAGAGATTATTCAATCTCAAATTTCTATTAACCATTCCAAGTTGCTGAACATGAGACATATAACTGACCACCACCATCAAGACAGAATTAGTCCTTATTTGAAATTAGTAACTTCATAACAATCATGTGTTGGGCTGCTAGTACATTAAAATTAGTATTTTTTATGGAAAGGATAAAAATACACACACAATAGAAGTTAAAAAAAAAAAAGATTGAGAGTGAGTGATTCACTTGGAGACCACTAGAGAACAGCCACCCATACTGATAAATAGAAATCAGATTTTTTGTCTTGCAGAAAGAAACAGTAATGTGACATTGAAGTTGCAGAGCACATGCCAGGGGCACACTGTGGCCCTTATTCATAGGCCTGCAGTCAGCTGGGTCTCTTCTGAGCATATGCTTGATGGTATAATACCTAGGATACACAATCTGAAACCTGAACAGGGCTAAGAGCTTGTTTATCAGTGGGAATGAAATTGCTTCTAGAATATCTATATGGGCATTGCAAAGGGTTATATACAATTGGGAAACAATGTGCCATAACACAACTAAACACCTTTTTTCCACATTTTTGCCAGGTTTCTAGCTGCTCTTGCTTCTGCCTTCTATATACTCTTGCCTTCCTTTTAAGAATCAAACTGAATAATGTATGTTTAAGGGCTGAGATATAAGCAGTATACACAAATTTGTGTTTGTACAAGCTATGAATAAAACGATAGAGGCTCAGAAGGCACCTAATCTGAACTGATACTCTGACAAGAAGATGGAATTTGTACTTAATAGAAAATTTTTTGTCCTGTCAATATGCTTTCCTATAAAAATCAGGTCACTTGAAGATTTATTACTTCCCTGGAACATGGGACAACACACCAGGGTCACACATGACTTTCCTTGTAAAGGAGAAATAATCTGGGAAACATAGAAAGGAAGAATGCAATATATCCGCCACCTTTAGAAATACTTTTTTCATTTATATAGATAGTGAAGAACAGCTATTAAATTTTGACATAACCCTTGAGATCCACCAGAGTATTGTGCTGTCTCCCCTGGCTTGCTGCAGGCCAGAGGACTAGTATGTAGAATCCAGGTGGCTTTTCTTCTGTTATAGTATGATAAATTCTTCCCAGCTGTTCCTTAGAAGAGTACTATGATACTTTACTACAAAACTTTGGAGAGTTACTGATCATACATGCTCCATCAACCCAAAGCTTATGGTTATCCTGAGAGTGAGCAATGAATATTGCATTTATCCCATTTATGTCATAGAATCATAGAATTATGGAATGCTTTGGGTTGGAAGGCAACTTTAAAGGTCATCTAATCCAACGCCCTGCTATGGGGAGGGATATCATCAACTAGACCAAGTTGCTCAGAGCCCCTGACCTTGAATGTTTCCAGGGATGGGGCATCTACCTCCTCCCTGGGCAAACTGTTCCAGTGTTTCACCATCCTGATGGTAAAAAATTTTCTCCCTTACATCTAGTCTGAGTGTGTTTTCATCAAACATACTTCCTGACATTTGTTAACAGACTGATGTATAACCTTGTTGGGTTGGGACACTTCACACTGAAATATTAATGATAAGTAACTGAAGGTTGCTAAGAGGAATCAAGAATTCAAGCAAGAAATAAGTCCTGACCAGTGACTGGAGATAATTAGAACAGTTTTCTGACATGCAGCAAGGTGGAAAGGGAAATGTTTGAACCTGAAGGGCTTTGTGCAAGTTTGCCACAATAATGTATTGAGCAAAAGCAACTGAAAGTATTTCCTATGTCACAATAACACAAAACCCCAAGTAGATGGTGAAATATTATTTTGACTGCCTTTCCAGTCAAAGATATGAGGAATATTACCATAATTTAGAGCAAGTAAAAACACGTTTATCTATTACTAATAATTTAACCAAAGAAATCTTCACAGTATCGTGCAATTAGAATAATTTTTTATGAGTCAAACTATCATAAATGTTCATTGTTATGACAGCTAGAAACACTTGAATGTGTAATTCGTCATAGAACATATAATAAGGTTCATGATATATTACAGAATCCGGAAAATCACCAATAATCTTATGAAAGGGTATTGATACTGGAGAATCTACTCCAGTCTGCACAAAGTATTTCTAATACAGATTTCAAAAGAGCACACTCTTTTACCCTTTCACCAAACATCTGAAATTGTGGGTTGCTGTTGTAGGAATAATATATGTACGGAGTTAACTGAAATAATTATTTCCCTTCAGCACCTGAAACAGCCTTTGTAAGTTTCAGTAAACCTTCCACAGAGCTGAGAAAAACATCAATTTTAAAAAGCATGCTAGAGTTGTTGTCCTGTGTATTTAGTTAGAAATGTAAATATGACACTTAGTTTTTCAAAAACCATTCAAATTTAGATTTGCTTTTTCAAACTTTATGTATGAAAAAGATTAGCATTATTTATATTTGCTTTTTATTATACATTATTTATATTATATTATTTATACTATTACTACATATTATTTTTATTATTATATATTATTTATATTTGCTTTTCCAAACTTTATGTATGAAAAAAATTAGCATTATTTATATTTAGGTTAAAAATAAGTAGCATATTTATATGTATAAACCAAATGTAGGTTTATTTTCGCCTTTTCCAATGCATATTTTCACATATCTTGTTTAGAATTTAAAAGTTCATACAAAAACTCTACAGACATCAATCCCTGAAAGCTAAAGATTCCTATGATGCTTTAAAACACAAAAACTCATTAATATAGCCTAAATTATAAATGTCTGAAGACATGGGCAAATTGTGAGCATAATGAATGCAGCACTAACCTCAGCAGCAGAAACATGTCACTATATTTTATGCAGTGTTTTCATAATTCTAACTGGCAGATATTCAGCATTTCAAATGAAGTTAGATTGTTGTAGTCATGTTACATGCTTTCCCATGCATTCAACACTCAGGCCATGAAAAAGAGCAGATGCTTCCTCTAATAAATAACTCACTGTGACAAAGAATATACTAAAAGTGTACATAATCTGGTTTATGCAAATGCTAATGGTTGTGTGTGGCAATGTAGCATAATATAATAACTGTTTTAATAAATGATTCTTAGTTTAGCTGAAAAAAATACAATTATAAACTAGAAAGTAATTTCCAGTTTAAATATCCTCCTTTTTTCTGTTGTTTTCATGAAAGATGTTTGAAAAATCATGTCTTGTTTGAATATCAAGCTATGGGAAAATGTCTCTTTAAAATAAAGGCTATTATGTTAAAAAAAGATAAAATGAGTTGAAACCTAAGCTCCATGGAAACAACACTTCTCTGCAAGATGCTTATGCTCTAATGCCTAGGTTTTAAACATACACACACAGTTACAACTGAAGCAGCAAACATGAAGAATAATTCCTCACATTTTAAGGGCAGAAACCATGGAAAATGTTAGATATTGAAAAACCTTAAAGTGAAGTCAGTATTTGACAGCAAATGCACAAAACAATTAACACACTACTCTATGTTAGCAACCTCATATTTCTCACATTTTATAGCTTAATTTCCATCACTTACTGTGCCAATAAATGGAAAATGTATGTGCTGCTGTGAAAGGGAGAGACAAACTGAATGCACCTAAGTAAATCTTGAAGCAAAACACAACAGATCTGTGAATAGTAACCCTAGAGCTGTAAACTGACTTGATTGGAGGGCAGTAACGTCACTAAAATGAGACATTATGGGAGACATTTTCTTTGAAAAGAAACACCAAAGTATGTCAATCCATTATCTATTACAAATAACCTATGCCTTTTTTGAAAATATTCTATATCTCCCCATGCATTGTGTTCTGAAGTCAAGTAAATACTCTGACAAATTTGCACAATAGAAACCGATTAATTGATACCACATAGAGTAGATTTGATAGAAGCAACAAATAAACATTGTCTAATCCAGGAAAGACAATCTCCCATGTTTAAAAGTTTTTGACACTGAAGAAATAAAAATTTAAGTATGTATGGTATAAAGTTACTGCAATAGCATAAGCCAAGATTCTCTTAAAAGAAGTCTGTCTTACACGTGCTCCCACAGTAAAACAGAAAGAACAAGAAAATGTTTTTCAAAATACTAAAGTTATGGAGGGTCATATTATAAAAAAAAAAAAACAAACTTTGTCATGAATCATACCTTTATTTGTCACACAACTGAAGAGAAAAGTGAAATACAAAATTAACAGAAAAAGAGTTTGAAATTGTTCTTTAAAGATCCCAGCTGCATGCGAAGTTTGCAAAAGTTAAGACTTCCTAATTAAATAGTACCAAATAAACTTTGTCTGCAGGTATTTCAGCAATGTGAAAACTAAGCCTAACAGTAAGAGACAATTGGAGGGAAAGTAAACTCATACTGTAAGTTAGAAGTGGTGCTTAAAAACAGTAAAACAAGTTATTCCATGACAACAGGGGACATATGCACATTAGCAGTAAACACAAGAGAATATTGCCTGTATCCCCTATGTTCTTGAAGAACCCAGTAATTTTCTATTTCATACCATAGTTCATAACAGTAGTTCTGAATCAGAACCTATGAACTCTGCTGTTTCCTGGCCAAAAATGTGCCAAAGCCCACTACATTCATAATGTGGATATTGAGTTTTGTGGATACAAAAAGCTCCATTGTTCAGTGCTGTCTCACCATACTGCCTAAATTCTTTTTTATGAGAGCTGATGTGGCCGTGTTGAACTTTAGTAGCTAAGATGGAAATAAAAGGACAATACAAGAACATAATTACTTAATTCACTGCTCATCACTGAAGGAAAACCATTCTGCTAATAAACATGCTCCTTCCGTATGGCTCTTTAAACAAGAAATCCCACTGTTTTATGTCAAAGCTCTACTGCTTTAAATGTTACTATGATGATTTCTGTGGTATGATAATCTACTTATTCATTGCAAATTCTCAGCCCTAGGTATTGTAAAATTGAAACAGAATATGAAGATTACATAAAATGAAATTAATAAGGATTATAAAGGAACTTAAATCACATTTTCAATAAAATTTGAACTTAAATTTTCTATAGGTTCACAGCAAGATTCCAGTTTTGGAACAGCTACCACAGAATCATCTGTCTATTTAACAAGACTTAAGGGGTCTTGCTCCAGGTTTGCAGTCACAGTAGCTGTATGGAATACTTTTGCTACAGGTATTCTCTGTTAATGCTGTGTGACCTTCTTTCAGTAGTTTCAAACAAACTAGTCCATCAGTGTTTCCCAAAACCAAGATGGTAAAATTTTTTCACACAAAACTCTTTCCCTAATGATTCTATTTCTCCCAGTTCTGATTAAATTATTTTCTTATATTTCATCAAATTAATAACTCATCTTCAAAATAGCAATGTAAATACTAAAAGTCAACAAACACTCAAGTAATTTGCAAACTCAAGATTCTTTCCTAATTTCATGATGAGAAAACGATGTTGGTAAATAAAAGAAATTTGCTCCTTGGAATGCCTGGATGTCACATGAAACCACCTAAAGCCAGACAACAGGAAACTCTTGGCAGTGGATCTTTCTTTCTGGGTCAAAAATGATATTCTAGCCACTAAAAATCCAAACTGTGGAATGTGTGTAGTTGTTCTTTGATCTTACAGTCCTGATGAGAAATAACAGTCTGTGGGAGAAAGGTGCCAAGATTGCTATCCCTTAGGAGGCAGTCCAAAAATTGTTCATGAACCTTACAAGAGAACATTATTGCATTCAAAAGAGATAAAAAAAAAATACACTCAGTCTGCCCACTTCGGAAGTGGGTAAAAAGGAGTGAAGGAAAGCCTTCTGCTTTGTCAGCTCTGTACCCTTTCTAAGCCCCCTGGTGTCTAATTTGCACACAAACTCAGCTCACAAACTAGGCACGTAGTCAAACACATCCCTCTACTTCACATCTCACACTGGCTGGCTCGCAGGGGCTTGCTGCTCTGCAGAAAAGAGCAATCAGTTGAACATCTTCAGAGATGTGGACACTTTCTTAATTATACAAGGAGCAAAAGCATCCAGATGGGTTTCTGAAGGAACTTTCAGCTGTCAATATTTATTTTTCACAGTGAAAAAACACTAACTCTATAAACCAGTCTGAATAAGGCAGAATTTAATCACCTGTCCATATACAAACAGACTACAATAGGGTACTAAAAAAAGCTTTATGTGTATATAGAACTGCTATGTGTATATAGTATCTGCTAATCATAAAAACTAATTAGGGACAAACCTAGTGGTTTGTAAGTACTTAGACCATTAGGCTAAAACATTGTCTCAGAGTTATACACTCAATTTTGTTAAATTCAAAATTAGGTAGATATAAATAGGAGTGAACATTGCCTAAAGATTTTCTCTCTTCTTTTTCACAGTATAAAATATTGTGAAACAAAAACTAGGATGCTATAAAATTATAGCACCTCCAAAAATAATATAGTTGGCTTGATACTGTCAATTTATTAATTTACTTCAATGTCTTCACATTTACATCTTTTCTCTTGAAAATCTGCAAAATGCCAGGTGGACTGTTCAGGTTATACAGAGACATAATTATAACACGGTTTTTTTTAAAATAGCTACATCCCCCTTTTGCCAAAGGAACACAACTAGTCTCCATACTATTAGGAGCACTAATGTTACTTCTTTTAATTATAGTAGATTTTATGAAACTAAACTGCTTATTGCTTCTGGAAAGTGAATAGAGAATCTGCATTCTACAGCAATGTATATGATTAACACCATTCTAGATAGAAAAACATAAAACATGAGATTCCCCATTTCCTAGTTGAATTGCCTTTCTAAAAGACCTTAAAGTAAAAATAAGTATTTCACTATAATTCGTAGATGAAATTTTCTATCAAAAATAAATCCAAAATACCCTTTCAGGAAAACATCAGACAATGTAGTCTTATTTATTTCCCTTTGATACCTCATATACAGACTCCCCCAACTTCAGTTTCATTTTATTTTACATCCTGTTCATGAGTTCTTCTTAATTACATGTTGCTGGTAGTGAAAAAAAATCATAACAATCAGTTTGGGATTTTAAGAAACTGTTAGTCTTAGACTAGTTTTGAATTTTGGTGAAAATATAAGGTATATCTCTTTATAAAGTTCCATTTGTATGGAAACCCATGTGGGACTGAGTACATTAATGCTTAAGAAAATTTTGATTCAGGATCTATCTCATTTTCAGACTCAGCATACATAATGGATACCAGTAATAAAGGTTTTCAGTAAAATACAAGCGCCAGACACGACCTCACACCAAAGGCATCCAATTCCTTTTGCACAGCAAGACAGGATTCACAGTTACAGACCACAGAGCTGTTCTTTTTAAAAGTCCAGCTTTCAGTCAGGTCTTTTCTTCAGAAAGGAATCAGGTCTATAAATTGTACAGACTTCTCATGGACTTACTCTATGAAGCCATGATTTTCTGTATTATAAAAACTGAAGTAAAAAAAAATATCCCTCACAGGTCCCAGTATTATCTGGGTTCTCAGATATATTTTTAACATCATTAAAAATAAACAAAACAAAATAGAAAATAGATATTTAGGCTCAAAATAAATCCAAAAATGTCAAGTGCCTTTAAATAGCCCTTCACAGAAATACAACCCGACACAAAGCTCTACTTCATAAATAATCAGTGTAGCAAATCCATGTAGTAATCAACATGCCCAGATATCACCATTCAAGTGATATCTTAACTCCAGATAGCTCAATACCAGCACTCTTTTTCATAAACTCCTTTCCTCCTGTTGCTATGGCAAGAACAACAAATACAATGTATCTATGATGGCTTTTTCCCCCACTAAATGTAATACTGAGCAGTGGCCCAATTTGGTCAGATTAACCAGGAACTTCTACATAAATTTTCAGGTTTCAATATACTGCTTTAATATTTCTGTTATGAAGCAGATGAAGTTTAAACATGAAGTTTTTAACACAAAGTTGAACTTTCATGTACAAAACTAATTGCTATGTGTTATTGCTATCTATTCCCTGTGCAATTCAATTTATTTTTTTCCCATTTTTCCATAATTTGACATGCAGCTCTGAAAGCAAAAACATTCCATGGAAGTGTGTCTTCTGGCTACCACTAAATTGCAAACCACAAAACAAAATGTAATATACTTATACTATGTAAGATCTTCCCAGGTTACGATTGTGACATGTTTCAGTTCAGTATGTGAGAGTGTTCAACATTACTTTCTACATGAATTTGAGTATCATTAATAGGAATTAAATTTGATATTGTAAACCACTAAAGTCATCAATATTTCAGATTATTTCTGACACACATCAACAATTCCAGTACAATTTGACGCCTCTCATCCCATTTAATTTTGCCATTTCATGATTACATCAAGAGACAACAAATCCCAGCAGTGACCAGATTTACACAGTGCTGGACAGGGATAGCCATACTTTCACAGTCATTTACAAACTGCAGGGTCAGTGCCAAATTTTTAAAGCAATAATCTCATCTGAGGTCACATAGCCTTACAGAGAATTACAGAACATAGATGTTAACAACAATATGAAAGAGATCTCTGTAAGTCATCCTGTCCAAACTTGCAGTTGAAGCAGAGCTAATTTAACCATTAGGTTACCCTGGAGCTCGACCAGCCAATTCTGAAAATACTGAAGGATAAAGGGATTACAGCTTCTCTGGCCATACTACATACCTGTGTAGTGGTGTCTAGATTACACAACTAGCACAGTAAAAATGCATTTGCCACAAGACACTCGCAGTCCACGGGCAACTGCAAATTTACACTGGAAATTAAGAAGTTCCATATGCAATACATACCATATGCAAGAATAAAATGCTCAGCTTCCTTCCTTAAAACACTATTAGAAAAAGGAGCATAGCACTAAAATAAGCCACAATTTTTTCAATATACTTCTTTTCTATCACTGTTCAGCAGGGTATAATCATCACCTGCTGATTCTTTCTAGGCAGAACACATATTGCACTTTTCAGTAGCTGCTTCAGTGTGTGGGTGGTGTGTTCCCGAAATTACTAATAAGACTTAAGTTTACTTCAAAACAGACAACACTGCAAATCAAGAGTTTAACAGAAATATTTTTTTATGCGTAATAGAGCTTTCCATGTTTCTCCCATTTAGGTAAATTCATCATTTAATCCACTAAATTAGGAAGAAAAAAAATATTTTTCACTGAAGTTTAGAAACTATAGGAAAATATTATAGATAATGTAACAATCTTACTCTGGTATCTGTACTCAGGTATATTTTAGGCCAAAGCTTTCTCTACTATGTCTATATCACCACTAAACAAGATGACAGGTTTCTTCCCCTGTAACACAGAAATTAGATAATGCCACAAGACTTTTTGTTTCTAATTTTGGAGAACTTCAACACCAAGTAAGATCAGCCACATCTGCTTCTTTACTAGTCTAGTTTGAAATGTGCTTCCACTGAATGCACTGAAAGGTAAAGCTATTAATGGATTGAAAAATCAAGCTGAAAATTTTAGCCATTATTGTTTAATTAAAAACATGTTTGCTTTTCTCTGTTTTTATTAAAAAACAAAGGAGAAATACTTCTGCTTTTATACTACCTCCCCTGCACCTTAGCAGTTCAAAAAATGACTATAACATTCGCAATCAGCTTAAAATCTTAAGACAATTTTTTGAGGCAACCAACGATAGAAGGAGTTCAGACTGAAAGATTATGTTAAAATGAAAACAAATAATGCCAAATAAAATTTCCAATATTAAAATTCTTCAAAAAGAGACAACATAGAGTCATGCTGCATCTCTCTAGAGAGTGTCAGTACAGAGGGGTTTTTAGGATAAGACTTGATCTCTATGTAAAAATTGAGTTAGCTCCTTACTTAATTACTCCATTTATCTCTCATGTATCCAGAAGTGATTCTGAAAATGTAAACATAATTGCAACATAATAATTTAAGGGGCAGAGCTTTCTACAGAACAACCTTAACGAGCTTCTATAATACAAACAGGATACAAAATTTCTTCCCATTAAAAATTACTCTTTAAAATTTACAAAAAGAAGTACAGACAGACAAATGACTTTCTGGAAGGCAGATATGAAATACATAACCCTAATAACTGATGCATCAAACTCAAAATTTTAAATATTCCTACCATAGCCTTTATTGATAAAGAAACAGTATTATATACAGTTTATCTCCTAAAAATGTAGTTAGGACTCCACTTTTTCTTCCCTCCGTCTAAATAAAAAGGTATTTTGTGGGGAAAGTCTCTCTTCCACAGGAGAATCCATGACAAAGATGCTGGAATTCCTACCTCTAGGAATCCTAGAGTTATATAAGCAGAATGTCGATCAGTCTTAAAAGAAAATGTCAAGGTCTCCCAGAAGTTCATTCCCCCTTAAAAGATGAAAATTTGACACTAAGCTAGAAACATAGCATTTAAATGTTTAAGTAAATTTTCCATATAGTTTTGAAGAGCCATGCTTCCCAGCAACTGGCGACATGAAGATTTATACTTAGGGCTTTCAAATCAAAGTTCAATTTTTCCATAGCAACTGCACCGCTCTCTTTACAGACCTTATTTTCATTTTGTAACAGTTAGACAAATGAGGCATTCTTGGCTGTCATCATGTCAAACACAGGGAATAACTGCCAGGTTTTTTAAGTTATACATACAAGACAATTCAAGACACAGTCCAGTCAAGCTGACGCAGCAACATCCTAAATAGGACAGAGCTTAACCTGCCTTATCTCACAATTACTTTATATCATAATTAGAAAAATATGCTGGCATGCCTTCCAAGATTAAGGTATGTGAACTGCTTGCTTTAAACTGATAATACTGGAGGGATCATATAGGACTCTGCAGCACTCGTCTCCCTGACATTGCAGACTGCCCTCTCTTTATCTCTGTACATCAGGCCCTGCTTGCCCCTTAGCAGAGGAATATTCTAGGTATGCTATCCATGAAAAAGAAAATGGAATGATATACATACATTCAGAGTATGCTGCTTTATTCTCAAGAAAATGTGAATATGTATGTGGGTACTGATAAACTTGGTAAAATAAATATATTAGGAGCTGAACAGTAAATTAACCTGCACTGCCAAATTGATTATTAAGAACAAGAAACAATTTTATTACTGGCAAACAAGAATGTTCAGCATTTTTTTACTACATTTCTTCTCCTTCCTTACCTTGCACCCCTTAACCAATTGAAAAAGTAAACAAATGCCCTCAACCAAAATTATGTTTGTTCAAATTGCTTTCCACTACTTTACCAAAACATATGTTCAGGCAAAACAGGAAAGAAAGATGCTATCTCTTATTTTATCTTCAACATTTCTGCCATAAGGAGACTTATTTGAGAGAAATGGCTGAAGTATTCCAGTCCCTTCACATCCAGGTCAAAGGTGCTTCACGCCTATTTCATATGAAAGTATAATGAGATTGCAGAAGTTACGGTTCTGTCTTCCCCAAAAGGAATGAGAGAAGGAATGATGGACTGACATGCACACCACTCTTCATCATTTGTGTTCATCAGTGACTTGGATGAAGGGGCAGATGCCTCCTCAGCACGTTCACTCATGACACAAAGCTGGAGGTGCGGGAGGTGCGGCCGATACCCCAGAGGGCCGTGCGGCCCTTCGGAGGGACCTCAACTGGTTGGAGGAGATGTGAAGAGAACTGTCTAAAGTTCACAAAAACATGCATCAGTTTTAGCAAGGATGGAATTTCTGCCCTAAACCAAAGATTAACTCCAGAACAAAGCAACAGCCCCAAATTAACCTTAAATCATAACCTCCAAATGGAATACACACTCTCTGCTAAAATAAGAAGATATGCCTAAATTTCAGTCTCCAAAAATCCAGCTGCATATTCTAAACCCTGAAATATTTACAAGACACAAAGATTTTTCCATAAAGCTCTTCCAGCATTTCACCAGTTTTGAGATTTTAAAGACAGTTGCTTGTTCTGAGAATACCTATATTACTGCTATGCTAGGTTTCAAATGATGTAACAATTTACACAGAACTTTCCATTATAGACCTTTCTAAAATGACACTTCCCAGCACAGTACAGACATACTGGATGCCAGAAGTACCTCCAGACAAGTTTTTTTCCCTAACGGCAAAGAAGAAACCAAGTTTGTCAAGATTACTGCCCTCTCCTTTGGCATATTGAAAACTGTTAGCTCACTAGGTCACAGATCGATATTTTCATAATCTCACTTAAAACTCAATTTCATGTTATCATTATGCCTCTGACTGTGTATATAAAACAAGAATCAATCTTTATGTTTGTTCACCTTTGATGTGCACACACAATATATTTATATGATTGTAAAATCTATTTTTAAATAAAGGAGAAGTGTAAAAATGAACTTGTTGTTTGTCTTCAAGAGTAATTGATAGACCCTTTTCCCTATTTTTTGACGTTTAGGAGAGTATGGATTTTAAGACACCATGTCAAGTACCCTTATCTCACTGTTTCTTCATTATGAAGTCTGCACTTTCTGATATGTTAGTGTACTGATACGAGTATCAGAAACTGTTTTTGTACTTCTACCTAAAACATGCTGTTGCACATAATATATAATTTGTTAGACCAATTCAAGATACTTTTCTTAGCCCAAAAAATTTACATTCATACTTTGTGTTTTCAATCCCTTAGAACAAGATGTTCTCTACTGCATTCTGAAGTAAATGTTAAAGATCCAACAGATTAGCTAACAGCTTGAAAGACTGCATACAGTGATGGCAACGATTTATAAAAACCAAAGTCACTGGTTTTTAGCCTGGAGATTTTTCAGTACCCAATTTCTTTCCTTTCTCCCATAAAAAGAAATCAACAAAACACCGAAACTACCTCTATCTTAAATTTTTATGGATAGAAACAACCTAGAAAGGCAATCTGTCATATCATGAATGAAAGCATAATAAATATACTCTTCTTTGTACTCATTATTAAAAATTTTATTGTTCTCAGAGCAAGAAGGATGAGATATCATAAGTCTGAGCTTAAAATTTAAGTACAGTGAATAAAACTAATTCAGGAACCACTGTCTTAAAACTTACATTGCCTACATTGAAATGAATCTTTCTTTATAAATAGGAAAGACATACCAACCAACTAACCAAACTTGATCCCATTTTTCAAAGGCATCCCTCAATTTTGCAGCACCCTTTATGTATACCTTACTTTAAAAAGAAACAAGGAAAACTAAAACATTTTCTAAAATTAGGAAATAAAAATTGCACGTATGTTCATCATAGGAAAGTTTAACCAAAACTGGTTTAACAAAACCAGAGGTGACATTTAAAAAAGGAAAGTTCCATTTAAGAAATAGGTTTTGAAACAAATGCTTAAAAATGAGGAATTAGTAACTATAGTACTCCTGTTGTAAATCAGGATAATTCCGACAACTCTGCACTTTGCCAAATGTCTAAAATGATGGATAGTATGAAGTAGGAAACAGCTACTGAAAGGGGAAAGGAATATAAAGGCTCCTTATCAAGAGACAGGGCAGTGCTCATTGTTATTCAAGCACATTAGCTGCCATATCCTGTTTCCATTGACTGCAGGGAAGGCTTTAGCATTGACTTCAAACAGGTGCAAGTCCCAAGAGACTTGAAGGGAATAAAACGTACAGTCACGGTATGAAAGCGACAGTGTATGAAGTGTGGTGAGACAGGATATGTGATTCCAATGTGGTACACAAGAATCTGACAAAGCTATTTAAATGCAGTGCCAAGTAAGGATGCAACTGAAAAAACCAGACATTTCCAAACAGAAATTTGGCAGGTCTTCATTCAATGCTACAAAAAAAAAGCACAGGAAAAATGCTACAGAAACGAGAGTGCTAATTTATAGTGGGGGGAGAGGACAAGGGAGACCCAGAGGCAGCAATAAGCATCATCCTGTTCTGTAGCAATACAATATCACTTGTTCAGGACACAGCTGCTGGAATGCTTTGGTAGATACTGCAGACTGGTCTTCTCTGAGAATTGCTGGGACTTAGACCCAAATATATTACCCACTTCTATTTATTCTCTTTTGTATTATGATGAGCATTTGAAAATGTTTGGGGATTTTTTCTTTAACTTACATAATCTTCAAAGAGAAGTCTTAGGCTATATTCTTATATAAGTTGAGTTATGCATGATGTCTCCAATTAATTCTATAAAGAAAGTAGCTGAGATGTCATTATATTAATTAGAAGCTGGTCAAAAATAGGGTACTTATCCCAAAGGAAACGATGTGACTTCAAATTTTCTTTCCAGATGGAAAAGAAAGCTATCCAACACAGCAACTATCTGTCTAAAACAGGGATAGTAAACATCAGTCTCCATCTTAAATTCACATGGATAAGTATTACAGCAGGATGACCAAACCTCAGCATTTCATTCTGGAACCAGATTTTGACATTAAAATGAAGAGTGAAAGTAGCATTATTTAAGGGAATCAGGCAAGACTATAAATAACTCTAAGGGTTCTGGCAGAGATTAAGCAGCTCTTCCATACTTTTTAAGTTTTATGATGAAAAGGGAATCACATACCTGTGCAAGCATGGGAAATCCGAGGTTCCTGCATCCATTACAGGGTGTCAGTGCCTCCCATAAACCTGAGGGTCCACAAGTATTTTCACCTGCATCATCATCTTCTTCCTCCCTTGGTGATAAACGCATTGAAGAAGGCCTCTGTGCATAAAGACACAATACTTTCAAATTAAACACAGTGATACATTGTAAACAAACTTTTTACCTTATGAACTTGAGTGTCCCATTCACAAATTCCAAAATATAAACTGGTATTTTAATACAAAGTACCTACTCAACTGTTAAACTGCTGTATGAAAAGAATACTTTCTAAGGAAGGTGCATATTGAGCTATCTGCAATTATACATTGAGTGAACATATTCATATACATTGAAAATATTTATTGTCTTTATTACAAGAAATTGGCAATTTCTACTTCATTTTACTTTAAAATTTATTTGCTGTAATATCATTAAGTTTAGGATATTCCACAAAGAATAAAAACTAACATTTGCCTGGATGATGTCAAGGTTTTTGCAAAAAAAAAAAAATACTAAATCAATCAAAATATGAGGTTTCAATTTTTGCATTCTATTTATCAATAATAAATGTGTTAGCTTATTTTTTAGGCAAAAGATGTATTTAAAAATGACCTGTACTATTTTGCTTCATAGTCTGGAAGGGATGAAAAGTATCAGGAATAGTCATTCACTTATGAACACTGTGATTTACATGTTGATCTGAGTGATAAGGGAAAAATGCTGATTTTTGCTTAAGCCAGTATCCTAATTTTCTATGACAGACAGAAACAGGAAGAGTGTTTAGTTCCGATATATTTATGTTATTTTGCTACACAGGATAGTCCACACCAACTGAATTGCAGTGGCAACTTTTATTAATTTCAGGAGAAATTTATTTCTTTCCTTCAGAAGAAGGAGGAAAGTTAAACCAGTAATGAATGATTTTTAAAATCTCATGTCAACAAAAATTGTTACAAGTAAAAAAAAAAAAAGTAATTTTTACATCTTAATTCTTTGTTCATATTTACATTGGAATATGGGACAGCTGTTCTAGCCTGCTCCACATTTTCTTGAGCAGCCTGCCTGATACTCAGATAGTAAATGCTGTCTTTAGGAATGCTTCTTTCAGAATTGGCTGGATTTTTGCTTGACCAGAATAACACTGTTTGAGACAATGGCTGACTACAACTATCAATCTGATGGTAACATTAACTCTAAAGCATTGCTGTGAGGTCCATGCAAAAATCATTTTAAAAACCCCAGCATTTAACTGCAGATTATTTTAGCCAATAGAATAAAGAAATGCATAGAGTCTGCTGCAAGGAAGGAAGTAGAAAAGTGAAAGAAAATTAAGGGGGAAAAGTAGAGAAACAGCAGCATTTCTAAAGATGAACACAAGCTGATGGAAACTGTAAGAGAAGCAAAGGTACCAACAGACGGGCACTAACTGAAGTTGTGTAACATCTGAGGATCATTTAGCTCTTGACTCTTGTGCTAACTTCTTAATACAAATGTTGTTGGTATACCATTAATTTAGGCAGAGAAAATATTTCTAAATTCTATCTCAACTCACGCATCAAAGATGAGAAACACAATATATCCCACTCCATTAGTCTGATTGCCCTCTGTTAGAAAATGGTTGGTCCCTTGTTGCAGGCTTCATGAATCTAGCCATATCTTCTAAACTTAGGTGGATTTATTTACTTTTTATTTTAAAAGTCAATTTCTAAAACATTCTTAGCATGGTATTTCATTAGGTTATTTTGACACTCTGGTAGTACCACAGAATGTGTTGCCATAGCAACCAATATTCTTGATTATTAAAAGGATTGGGTTAATTCTGCAGAGCGTAGGTTGTGAAAGACTATTATTGCTAGGTATTTGCATAGACAAAGGAAGCAGACTAGAGGTCTTTCCCCTCTATTTATGACACCATCTTCCATGGTGGCTGCCCTACGCTTATATTTTAAATCTCAGAATTGCTGTACCAGAGAATAAAGCGCTTCTTGCCCCCTGGAGAAAAAAGCAAAGAACTGCAGCAGTGCTCAGCACAGGAAAGCAGGTAACACACACTAGCTGTGACCTTACAAGCCGATGGAAGGGAATGAAGACAAAAGTCATATAAAAATGTCAGTGCACCTTGTAAAGGTAAAAACACACACATTATAAAAATGAAAAATTTTCAACACAGCTAAAGGAAGATGAATTACAATAGAGTCACTGAAGTGGGATCATTTGAGTATTTAGCCATTACAGGAACAGAGTGAAAAAACCCCATGCTGAACAATTATTAGACGATAAAAAACAAAATACACAAGCAGAATGAGAGTTGTCTATTTCCATTAGAAATATTTTATATAAATAGCCTAAGATAGAATGTGAATCACAGGAATTTAATGTCAATACGAATGAGAGGAAGTGGGAAGTATATAGTCAGATCTCCCGATCATTCAAAAAAGGATCAGTCAATGACAGAGTTCATTAGACACACTGTCGGAATAAACTGACTGGTACCCTCATGCAACTAGACAGTGCAGATATGAACATGATACAGACTAATTTACAGACTACTGCAGATCAGGGTTAGCTCTTTTTATACTTGCCCAGATTTCTGCTGCCAATAAAGCACTAAAAAGGAACTATTAGGAAAAATCTATGTGGAGGGTGAAGAAACCGCTATTGCCATCACCTTTCTCACCCATCCCTGCTGACAGAAGCCTGGGTCTTCCCAGGAAATGGGAAAGAGATATGTGGGAATTACTGCAGTGAAAGAGAGCTGCATTTGCAAAGAGGAGGGAAGGAGTTGATAGCTGCATGAGAGAAAGGGGTCAAAAGTGCCCCAAATTTGATAGACTGGGGTTGCATACCCTGGGGAGAGGGATGCGTCTGGATGAGGCAAATGACATACAGAAAAATCTACAATCAATTCACAGACCTCAGACTGTCACACAAACCCATAAAACTCCAAACCCAGACCACACAGTTTCCTGTTACTCTCTCACAGCCTTCATTCCTTTCCCAGAACTCCTTAATTTTTCTGTTCTGTTGTATAATTTAATTTTGCCTCCTTGGAGATCCTTTGAACATGAAAATCTAATTCTGTGTGTGCTACTGGGAAGACTTGAAATAGCCCTGTAGGGAGAGTTTTAGTAAAACCAAAGTTATTTATGCCCACTTCTCAGAAAATAAATAAATAAATAGAGTAGAAGATATTTCTGTCTGAGAACCTCCTTACTTACAACTGTTTTGAGTTAAAATAACCCAAAAAAATGTAGTTTAGGAATGCCATCTAAATCACAGTTACTCAATTAATTGAATTAGACATTATGAAATGGCAAACTCAATATAAACTGCAATACAAAGCTTCAATAAGGCCACTTTGCCTAACTTAGAAGAGACACAAGTATAAGTAACATATATCCTCAAAAAAACCATATAAAAAACCTTACATGATATTAAATATGATATGTAAAAGGAAAATTTGGGAGAGAAACTGCAAGATATTAATAGAGAATAAAAGATTTATTAAAAGTTCTGGATTTTACTGGAACACCAAATTAAGTATTAGACATTGCTTGCAGTAGTAAGGGGCTAACAAAGCAATTTCTCTATGTAAAAAGAAAATAATAATGATACAGCAGTATCGCTGTGGTACCGCTAGCCGCGTGCAAGAACCAGGCTGAATCGGGTGAGGCGGAATTCTGATTTTATTATTTAATTCTAAAAACTTATATAGACTTTTGAAAGTTCCTCCGGATTGGGTCAGTTCAAAACCTCCCCCTAGGCCGATAGGCCAGGTTGAACTGCCCATCATTCCAGAGACAGTTTCAATAACATCCAAACCTTATCTTTGTTTACAGAACACAGGGAGAAGAAGAGAAAAATTCTCACAGGAAAGAGTCTGTGCTGTCACACAGCAGTGAGAGAGTAGTAAGAGCTAGCATAAGGACATTGGACCACTACAATTGGTGGCAAATTTTCTTCAGACTCTACTGAGTCTATCACATCATCTCTCATTTTCATACTTAATGAGCATTTAAATCACATCTTTGAAAATTTAGGTATGGAAGGCTTCCTCTTCATGTCTCCATCTACATAAAAGGCAAAATTTTCCCACTAGGATACTTAAGATTGAAGGGCACTTTATAAAGAGGCTATTTATTCTCCAAAATATGCATGTACGTCAGATTGTCTATCACAATAACTTGGCACCTCTATCCTGATCTAAGAGAGCAAGCCAATATTTATCAACATAGAGAGTGATGAAGACAGACAGAAAAAGCAGAGGAAGACTGTTCTACTTTTAAAAGTCAACAAGAAGAGAAGGTGAGAGCAGCTTTAATCTTAACTATTACTTACAGTTACCGAGTTCACAGCTCAGCAGCTCCACACAATGTATAAAACATACATAAATACCTTTATGTATGGCCTTCCTTTTAACAGATATCAATTACTTCCTATCTAACATATGACTTTATCATCTAAACAAGTTTTCTCTAGGCATACAGTAAATGATATGCTGTATTTCCTTTCAGTCCTTCTTTTTCTCAGCTTTTAGTGAAGACTGGTCTGCTTTCTGCCTTGACATTCATAAGAAGCCTTTGCTAGGAAAAATATGACTCAATTCTCTTGTTTCAGAACATGTAAGAAACTTTCCTGTACTAGTCCAGTGAAACCTAAAACCAAACATCAAAATCTTTACTTCTTATATGTTTTTCATAATTATCATCCATTTGCAGAAGTATTTTCAAAAAGTATCTACTAGAGCAAAACAGCATCAGCAAACTATTAAAGGTACAAAATAATAGGACATTTACTGTTTGCTATTGCATCATAGCTCTGGAGACACAAACATTAACTTATCATTTATCTTCATAAGAAAACAAGATTTTTAAATGGAGCAGCAAAGATGAAATCCAGAAGGCAATATCTTTCTGCTTACAGGAGGCAGAAAGCAATCAGACATTTGATAAGCCAAATGCTGCCACTCAGTTTGAAACAATGAGGTCAGTAGGAAGTTTCTTCTGCAGAAATAATTTGTCTGACATGTAAGTATTTTCTATCATCCTAACAGAGATGTGCCTCTAAATCTCCTTGGCCCAAAGGACATGTACCTACGTTGTGAAATAAAAGTAAAAGGTTACAGTTCTGTTATCTAGTATTCTATTTTGACATTACACTAAACTAATAGAGCGGGAAACTGCTCCTGAATCCCTTCTATGAATTAGGATAAACAGGTTGATCTCTGCCACGGCTGTCCCCAGCAGCTGTGGCAGTCAAGCCAGGGACAGCAGAGCTGGGACAGTGTTCTGTGCTCTCAGTGCTCCCCCTGCTGCTGCCCAGACTGCTCCCAGGGGAAAATGCCTGAGGTATGCAGAAGACAAAGAGAAAAAGAGCACTAGGGCATGACATATAACACCATCAGTTACTATTTTTCTACGGCAGGATCCCTGCATTAAGCAAATGTGCACTTCTGGGATTCAGTAAGGGTCCTGAAAAGGAGGAGCCTCAATTATGACATACATCCTGTGTCTCATAGAAAGTGAAAGGTTTCGGTAACCTGGGCACGCCTTTCCCACATCCCCCAAGGCCTTCTCCCTACTCATGTTTTTCTGTTTCCCATCCTCATTATCTTGTCTTTCACCTTGCACTGCACATCTGAGGCCATTCTTTCACAAACATGTTCCAAGTTTGCATCTCTTTCATTTGCTATGAGTCTGGTTAGAGTTTGAATGCACCTCCTGTATTCTGCAAAGCAGTATAAGCAGGACAAGGATAGTCTTGTACTTAAAGCAGCTGATGGAGAAGTGTACTCTGTACCTGCCTCTGCCATAATCCATGTGGGATGCTGGGCATGTCTTTTAAACATCTCTAAGATCGTCACTAGATTTGTGTTCCTGATCTGCTGGCTATATTGAAACTGAAGGTGAGTTTGCACAAATGCTGGGCTACATCAGGAATCATCTTGAGAGATTCTGACTAATTTCAGTGGTATATAAGCCTAAGTACACTGCAAATCCCAGCTTTAGCAATCCCAGATGTGGAATCTTGATCTCTACACCACTGCACATCAGCCCAGCTGCATGTGATAATATTTTCTGACTGGGGATCCAAAAGAAACACCACATCTGAAGCAGTCACATACCTTGAACTCAAGATCAGTGATGTCTGATTCTGAGGAGAAACTCCTGTAACTTGAAGTCAGTAGAGTCAAGTTAATTGACCGCATGTAACAAACACAAAATGTATTAACTTTAGGCAAATATGATTAATTCACATACACGAGGAAAACTACATGATTATGTAGTTGCTGTCCCTCAGTGGGCAAGTGCTATTGACACCTATCATGACGAGCATCCCAAAATTAATCATCATTCTGTCTCCAGAGCAGGATCTGATGCTATACAGGAAATACACCCTGGAACGAGATGGCAAGTAGAATGCATACTGAACAAGGTCAAAATTTTAAGTAAAAATGAGATTACAAAATGAGTACACCTGAACATGTATTGAAAGTAGAGCAACACATTCGAATTTTTTAATTCATACTTGCATGTAGCATAAATAATGGCAATTATTATGATTCTGAATCTTTGCACTACTCTCATAAAAGGATGCAAGCATTCATAAAACAAAAGTTTTAGGATTTAAAAACCTAATAGGTTATTAATTAATCAGAAAACAAAGGCATAAACTAAAAAAGGATACCTTTTTTCTATTGTTAAAAGAATTGTATTTTTCAAGCCTTAAGATAGCTTTTCATTTGCTAAATAACCATAAAAGAAAAAACAGACAGTCATTTACTAATGAAAAGGTTAATGCTGACTAATTAATTCTTCAGTAAACATAAAAGCTTTTGAACTGAGTGTTGTGGTCTTCCTATGAAAAGTATGTCATCTATACATAAAAGCCACTACCAGGACTCTCACATCTAACAGTCTAATATTCTGTGCAAATATCTTAAGTGCAAAGCAAAAGAAATCCCAATGTAATTCGGTAAGAATCTTCACTCTTGTCTAATTCCTGCTTAATTTTACCAAACAAGAGAAAATTCAAGGATTCGATAAATCAAAAAATTGCAGAGAATGGATGACTAAGTGCTTTTAGTAACTATAATTTAACCACAGTACAATGGTACTTCCAAGAATTGTATAGTAGTTGGAGCCCATAGAATTTTAATTTTTAAATATCTTGGGAAGTAAATACTGTGTTTCTCAGTTGAAATTAAGAGGGTGAAGTATTAGCTGCTTGAAGCTGCAATATGCACTGTGCTGAATCAAAAAGTACTTAGAACATCATTCTCTTAAACTAATTTGAACTGTTTGAAACAGCAACTGGATAAACACATCATGCAATGGATGAGCAACTGGCTCACAGGTCAGACACAAATGGTTACAGTGAATGAGGTAACATCAGACTGGAGACCTGTCACGTTGGTGGGGTGGGTTCTACACGGCTCCATCCTTGGCCCAGTGCTCTTCAACATCTTCATTAATGACTTGGACACAGGACTGGAAGGGATACTTATCAAGTTCACAGATGAAAAAAAATTGGGAGGAGATGTTGTCTCCCTCAAAGGCAGGGAGGCCCTGCAGAGAGACCTCGACAAATTAGAGAGATGGGCAATCACCAACCATAGGAAGTCCAACAAGGGGAAGTGCTGGATTCTGCAGCTGGCACTTGACAACCCTGGATGAACAGACAGACTGGAGAACAAGATGCTGGAAAGCAGTGCCATGGAAAGCAACCTGGGGATTCTGGTTGATGGCAAGTTGAACGAGAGCCAGCAGTGCCCTGGCTGTCAGGAAGGCCAATCGTGGCCTGGGGGGCATCAGGCACAGCATCGCCACCAGGATAGGGAAGGGATTGTCCTCTCTGCTCTGCACTGGGGCAGCCTCACCTCGAGTGCTGGGGGCAGTTTTGGGTGCCACAATATAAAACAGGTATTAAATTATTAGAGAGCTAAACTATTGGGCCAAAAGAGAGCTACAAAGATGGTGAAGGGCCTTGAGGTAAAGCCTTATGAGGAGCAGCTGAGGACACTTGGTCTGTTCAGGCTGGAGAAGAGGAGACCTCACTTCAGACTATGACATTCTCATGAGGGGAAGAGGAGAGGCAGGCACTTAGATCTTCTCTGTGCTGACCACTGACAGGACCCAAGGGAATGGCCTGAAGTTGTGTCAGGGGAGTTTCAGGTTGGTTATTAGGAAAAGGTTCTTCACCCAGAGGGTGTTTGGGCACTGGAACAGCTCCTCAGGGCAGTGGTCACAGCACCAGCCTGACAGAGTTCAAGAAGCATTTGGACAATGCTCTCAGGGACATGGTGTGACTCTTGGGGTGTCCTGCACAGGGCCAGCATTTGGACTTGATGGTGCTGATGGCTCCCATCCAACTCAGCATGTTTTATGATGTTATGATTCTATGAATTTTTTCCAAAGTTCATTCAGGAATTCAAGGACTTCCTTTTCTCCTATTCTGGTATGGAAAAATACGTAAGGTGTGACTCCTGGGGATGGTTCTGTGCAGGCCAGGAGTTGGACTCAATGATCCTTGTGGGTCCCTTCCAACTCAGCATATTCTGTGATTCTGTGATTTAATAAGTTATTTGTTTAATCTATAGATTAAGCTACTTCTCTATAATATATCACAACACAGGCACTTCCATAACTTACTCCACTTTAATATTTGTGTTTGGGACACAATTGAACTGCCAAATTTCTCTCTCTTAACATTACCTAAAATAAAGTGAACCTGTTTTTTAAACACTTGTCCAACTTTGAGCACATACCTAATACTAATAAATCAGACTATTTGCGCACTTAATTTTAAATGTTTAATATCAAAGCACTTCAAGTGCTTTGCTTTACCATGAAAAAGAACTTGGTACATGAAGCATAAAGCCCTAAAACAGAATTCACCCAGGAAGTCATATAGACTGCAAGGACACTGCTACAGAAATGTGTTTCTAGGAATGCCTTTCCATCCCACAGGCATAGTAGATTTGACCTAAGTTGGTATGTAGGAAGGATATACACAAATATAGGCTGTGCAAAAAGGTAGGAAATTGGTAACTTTTTTTTTGAGTCTTGAAATTTAACCACATGAACAGTTCCAATAAAGTTAATGGAATTTCTCATGTTAATGACAGACTTATGCATCTCCCTGAATCAATATGCACATGACTCACTCCAAAATGTGACTCACTGAAAAACTCATGTACCAGATGAAAAAGAAGAAACTGATAATGAAGGGCATAAGAGCCTGCAGAAAAGCAAAACCAAGTGTTAATAATTTTTAAAATATTAAATAGAATTAAAAGCTACAGAATATTTGCCCTTGCATAAAGGAATAAATCATAATTCAAAGTAATGACCAGTATTTTTGGCTTTAAATGTCTCAGAGAAAATACTGCTTGGAGAATAGCTACAGAAGCATCACTGTATTTAACAGCCCTATACCATCTGAATGTTTTCATATAACATTTGAAAAACTCAGTGCAATGTAATTGCCATGAAAATCAGCTGTAAATTATGCATTTTTCCTTTTTTAAAATTGTGAAAGAGAGGGTGGGTAAGTGGGTGGCAGTATGATGAAACTTATAGAAAATACATTATTTGTCATGAAATGGAGCAGAAGGAAGAGAAATTAAAGCAGGGGAAAAAATCAGGTGGTAAGAGAGTAGGCAGAAGTCACTACTTTATTACTCCTCCAGTGCACAGTTTTTTATTTAGCACACATATTCTCAGTAAAAGTGTGTTACTGAAAATGCAGTTATTATTCCATTAAGTTGCTGTTGGCTTAATAAAGGACATTAAAGAAAATCATACCTGAATAGACAAAGCCAATCTAAAGAAGAACTATATACAGTACTGAGTTAGTCATCTGAAGATGAATGCTAGTTGAGAGTGGATAATCAAAAGAGCTTTGAAGAACATTTTTGCTAGGTGATTTACAGATCTAGCAGTAACAAATTACTAGTGGTTTGCCATATTGGCAGCCAAGTGCTAAACATAATATAAACACAACACAGTAGAACAGCTGACAGTTGAAATGTCTTAGCAGGCTATAGAAATTGAAGGCCTAACTGGAAAAGATCAGTCGAAGAATAATCTACCTTTTGTTCTCAGAAGCACAAGCAATGGCTCAGACTCCTCTAGAGGTGTTGAAAAGGATCATGCACACACATCCCGCCCCCCCCATCAGAGATGCAGAATACTATCCACTGGACAACGGCTCTCAATGCAGCCTGATTTACAGGGCATGTGGAAGCAGCACTCAAAATCATCTTCACCAGGAAGGCAAAGTCTTTGCTATGGCTGGTAGGAAAACCTGCCGGTGTGAAGCTCACATACTGCAAGTTGCTGCTTTTTCCTGTCTTCTATAATTAAACCAGTCACTCCAGTCATCTCAATAACCACTACTACCAGAAGATGTAGGACAGTGGGTGCTTTTCCTGTGCTAGCTCATTGGTACGGTTCTTTTTGCCTGTGGTACATTCAACACCACACATACAGATCCACCGCAATACAATCACACCTTTATGTCCTTTTCCAGACACACTCCTAAGTAGCTGAAGACTTAATATTTAAATTCTTTCTCAGCAAGTCATAATATAATGTCTTAAAGCTCCCGTAAAATACAGATAAACAAGTCAGTCAGTAACATGCTTTTATCGATAACTCCTGTGAAACACTGTATTTCTTAGGAAGTATCAATGACTAAATAAGTGATTGTGATCTGTTAAAATTATTTAGATTTCTTAAAGGAAACACCACTGACAGAGATGAAGGCAAGGCAATAAATATTCCAATACCCATAAGTAAGCAACTATTAATAATTAAAAGAAAGACCAGCATAGCAATAAAAAACAGTACTTATATTTTTATATGATTTTTGTCTAAGTTTGACAGGCAGTATTGAGGCTGCTTCTTTGCAGACTGTGAACAGCTCATATTTCAGAGATATTAGGCAGAGCACCAATATCAACAAAAGTAACGGTAGTATTAATGCAAATTGCTTAATCTCAAATAATTACTGAAGCAAATAAAATTGGAGAGCGTCTTCTGAGATTTTCCCTCATAACACTAAACTGAAACTTATGGTAAGTTTAGGAAGGATAGCTGTCAAGAGAAAAGAAAGGAAAATACTCAAAAGTTGTGTACATCATTCAACCCTTACATTTCTCTAGAAAAATAAAGAAACTGGTGTACAGACCAACACGTGCATCACGTGACACGACACATCAAGTAAATCTGGTTTCTGATTCTAATCTCAGTTTAAAAACTTATACCACTGAACTCAGCCAAGGATTCCACTATATATTAAAGTCACAGAAAAGCTATGGCGTGCATTTCTAGCACACTCTTGATCTCCATGGGCAAACTTTTCTAATGCATAGTAAATACCAGGCATTTGCCCTTAACTGAATTCCTCAAGATCTTATATTTTATAAAGGTACAGGACTCTGGTCCAACATATTTTTCTATTCATTTTTTACTTGCTAAGCTTATTAACGGGGGCTGAAAAAATCTGTCAACAGAATACAATGAAACTCTATGTCATGAGTGGTCAACTATTTCAAGACTTAAGGACAAAAATACTGAATCTACTTTACCTGCTTATTATAAAATAAATCTGCTTGTTGCCATTAGGATAGAATAAAAATGAAATTAAACAAGTAGTCCAAACAAACTGCCAATGTTCTAATTCCAGCTACTAAACAATTTTTAAAGAAAGCACTATTTTGTATTAACTTATCATGGGGGTCATTTTGCCCTGTGAAATATGGCACACTATTTATCATTAGCATTATTTGTATACCTCTTACTAAAAAGCAAAGAAAGCGAGACTGCTGCTTCTAAGAAACTACCTACTTATTCAACTTCAAAAAAATCATAGAATAAAATATAGTGAAACCATGCATTTAATCTCCACCCCTTAATGGATCCTGTAGAAGTTCACATACCTCTGATGGATTAGAAGGCTCCATCTGCTGTTTATACCATTGGGATAAAACAACACTGTTCCACTCACCACAGAAAAACCACTGAGACATATCCATGTGGTTCTTACTTTTCTCATGCATTTCCTGTCAGATGGTGATCATCAGGCTTCACTGCAAGTTCCAAGCTTAATGACATTATTCTTACACTAATGGAATAGACATGAAACCAGTGTTGACTTGAGGTACATATAAAAAAATTTAATTTTTTTTCCTCTGGTATTTGTAACTTGATGTGTAGGTAGAACACTCATTTATGCTGAGGTCACTATGTATTACAAAGCACCAAAGCACAATCAAACCTGCATCAGTACCTGCTGAAAATAGTGATGAGAGTTCTAAAATACTAAAGAAATTCCCACCTCTTAAAAATGCAGGAACATCAAAAGCTAAAAAGTTCTAGAACAATGTGGTTTTTGTTTAGATTGCAGGCTAGATTCTCCTTCTTTTCTTATTAACACAGTTATCTTTTTCCTCAGGTAAATATCTACATATGACTGTGAAAAATGAATCTCCCGCATATCTAAACTCAGTCTTCTTAAATTCTATCAAAAGCAGTTTTTCCAGAGAGCAAAAAATACATTTTCAGAAATTAAAATCTGATTGTACCTAAATGTTGGCAAAATCTTTCATATTCCTTCTGGACCTCATACATTGTTCCATACTCTATTGCTCAAATGTGATAAACCAATACACCTTTGGAGTATCAGCACTCCTGCTGGTGATACTCTTAACCACATAGGCAGAAAATGTATTTTGAGAAAACCAAGGAAGATCAAGATGAAATGAACCTTTTGTTCTCTTGTGAAAGAGAATCTGAAAACGTGATTCTGACTGGAACACTGGAGAACAGGGAGAGGAGAGGAGAGGCAAGGGAAATTGAGGGTAGGAGTCCACGACAGATTTTTTTTGACAGACTTCTAAGGACGATCGGGACTTGAGGCAAGCATCTCTGGTGACCAATAACTTAGTCTTCCTGATGATTTGGTTTTATAATAATATGACAAAGAGAGAGTTGATGTTAACATTAAAAAGTCACCTGTCTGGATAGAAATCTCATGGTACTATCTTCTCATTCTGTTCTCCAGAAGTGACTGAAACTCTCTTGGAAGGTCCCAAATGAATCTGGAGGCTGCAGCTTAAAAATGGACATCGTGTTGTACACTACTGTGTACTCCCAGTATGATGAGCCCTGAGGGTACCAAAAAAATGGAAGAGACAGGGGTTCTGCTGTGCATGCACTGGCAACAGTGGCACAATGGCACAGGCGGCTTAGGGATGTTAAAAAAAATAATGAAACATAGATGAAAAAGAAGGTTCTCAAAAGCACTGAATAACATATAAAGAAAGATATTTAATGAAAGCAAATATATTTCATATTGGGAAGATGATTTCAAGATCAGTTCTGATAGAGGCCTCAGATCTCGGGTAATCCTATCGAGATTAGTAGATATCTTTGGTATTCATCTAAGTATAATGAAACAGAGATGACTCTCCAAATTACATATGTGCTCAGTATTGAACTAAAATTGTCCTTGTGAAAAAAAAATTAAAATCTACTGTAGTCAATTTAATAAAACCTAGCTGTCTAACAGAATTTTTGAGTAGACAAAATTTTACTCATCATTGCCAGAGCACGCCAAATTTACACACAGCTTTATAACCGTAAAGACAAACAAGCTCTTTGATCTGAAAAGCTTGTGTTATAATTACTTTATATGGAAAAAATTCTAAACCCCTATCCAAGATCCTTATGTAAAAGATTTAGCTGAGATGAAAGAGTCCACAGCAGGGCAAGTGAAAGTTCTTGGCAGCATGGAAAGAATTACATACAAAATAAACTTGAAAATGCTAAGATTACTTAGCCAGGAAAAAGAAAGCTTTAAGAAAGAACAAGCCTGAAGTATTGCAAATTATGGAGGATGTGCACAAAGCATTTGTTCTTTTCTACTGTCAGATTTTACCATATAAGAATAAATGGAAGCATGTACTCAGCCAATAAAAGAAAATGCCTGTGTATAGAGCACACGTTCTGCAAAACAGCAATACAGGGTCATGGTGGTAAACAATGTGACAGACTGGAGCAAAAGGATTAGATACCTTCAGCCTTCACCACTGCAAGCTAAACTCATAACAGCGTTCCGAGAGATGCATTTGTCTGTTAGCTATTTTCCTGCTAGTACCTGATAGTCAAGGAACTTGCTACCCACAGATAATTGCACAGACTGCTTAAATATTCCAGAAAATCATTCTAGTGGAAAAAGGAGTAGGTACTTTTTAATGCAGATTAAATGAACTGGTGGCCTGGCCAGCACCTTCCCCGAGTTATACTTAACTCCATGTAGTTTAAATCATACCAAGTGTTGTCATGTTTCAAGATTTTATATTCTTAAACAAGCACTGGCTTTCTCACAGGGTAGGTCTGTGCAGCTCGCTGGAGGATTGTCTAGCAATCCTTCTACCTGAAATCCCAGCAGCAGGGAGCTGCTGGCTAATTTAGTCAGCTGTGAAGCATGATACCAGGCAAACTATTCTGTGCAGAGTTCCACATAGCTGCTATTAGGACCCCTCTAACACAAATTTTTACAACACTGTGCTGAAGCATAGCCTAACCTACAGATACAGAGTATAATCTTTTTTAATAGCTATAGAACACTGGTTAGGAAAGGACACATTAAGAATGTCTGAACTCCCCTTTACTAGGTAGCTCAAAAGGGTGGGCAAAAATTTATATCAGGTTGGTTTCCCTCTGCTTCTTTGTAATCACCAGCTCATGTTTAAATAGAATTTAGAAATCATTTTTTAAAGCAGCTTACGGAAAATATATCATTCTATGTTGACCAAGTGGATGTTTGATCCTGGATGTCCCATTATAAATAACTAATGAAAAAAAGTAGCATCAACAACAGCTCTCAGTGGAAAATACTACTGTGTGCACTAGGAATTGGGAGTAGCAGATGGTTTTTAGTTGGGTGGCTTTTAAAATCAGTTTTTAAAGTTATATAATCTTATCTTCAGAGAGTGGGTAGACCTTTCCAACAAGGGAAACTCAAAAAGTAATGTTTACATATACCAGGAGAGATGGCCTTCATACTTTCACTTCCCAGAGAAGTAAGAGTCAGTATATGCTTGCAAAATGGGATTCATAACTGAACTGGGTGAAAAAGCAATTTAATACAAAATTCTTGCAACATCAAAATTTGGCAATACCTAAATTATCTAATACTATTATAAAAAGGGAATTCAGTAAAGCAACAATCTTCCAAACATTGTCTCTCAGTACAATTCTCTTCCTTTTTTTAATACATCATAAATACCTGCAAAATGCATTGAAGCTTTATTATCAAATTCAGTAAATGTTACTATATTAAATAATTTTAAATGTATCTGTTTCTGTCCTTGAAGCCCCAAACAATCAGGCCTGATTATCTTACTATTCCCTAATGAATAAGCAACCAAAATTGTTCAAGAATGTGTTTTTAATGTATCCTCATTAGTAAGCCATTGTATATACTTCTGGCTCGCTCATCATCATTGTTCTGTGAAATTTTGTATCCCTCTCTCAGTAATGTATGCATTCAAGTGTGTAGTATTTTTAAAGGCTCAAGACAGCAATTATTTTACTCAAGCATGTTTGGTCACTCTTAGCTATTATATTTCAGTCCAGCCATCATTTATTTAAATGTTATATTAAAAGTAAAAACCAAAACAGTATTCTGGAATAATGCTACTGAATTGTTTATTTCAATTTTCTTCAACAAATTCTAGTGATTATTACTTTATGAAATAATAATTTTAAAAAGTGTGCTTTTTATAAAAAATAATTGTTCTTTTCCTTAGAGAAAAAAAATTAATCAGAATAACTGACTTCTGAAAACCATGCAAAAATTTTATCCACGCTAATATATTCTCTTAGTCAACTTCTTTCAAAACCACATAATTCTATGCTTTTGAATCTCTCCTTAGCTAGAAACCAAACATGATTACAGTTTTATTGCTGTTATATAGCCTCATCTTCTTGATATTCTGACATAAGAGTAAAAATTGTATCTTTGAATACGTACCATCACTGTTTCCAGCAATGTTATTATATTTTTAAGTATATTTTTTTCCACACTCTCAACATGCACAAGCATCAACTTCCCTTTCTGGATGACAGAATTAAGCAGAAACTGACATTTATATGCCTGTGATGAAATCCAAATCTTTTCCCTGAGACTACACAGAACCTTTCCTCATGTTTAAATTTAAATTACTGCTGCCAACCTTTAGTATCTATTATATAACCACATTAAATTTAAACAGATACGCTGCTGCCACTTCCGTGAAATCCCTCTGTAGTGCAGTCACTACACGAATTTACTATCTTCAGTTTAAAAAAAACTAAGTTAGGGGCACCTTAAACTTAAGTTTCTCAGTATTTATGCCATGCAATTAAGCAAAATCCTTTAATATATACTCTGCTTTTAAGAACACAGAAAACTCTCTGGAACTGTTTCTTTAATCTAAACTCATGTCACAAATCCAAAGACAGTAAGATACTGCATTTGCACTTGAAAATCAGTAACACATTTTTTCATTATGCTTCTGAACACAACAGCATAAATGTAAAAGCAAACATTGAAAGCAACCACCTACTACACAAGATTAAAGAGACTGTTCTGAAGAAAATACTTCAATTTGGAGCTTCAGTTTTATTGAAGTGGCACATTTTAAAATTAGTTGTAGTTCAGAAAATCTCAGGAGTTCTCAAGAAATAGGGAAAATAGTTATGGTTACTATACAAAAAGAAAACCACACTTTTCAAAGTAAGGACTGGAATAAACTTTTGAATACAGAGTAAGATGAAGCCCTTTTAAGAGCCAATTTTAGGAAAATATTTTTAAAATAAAGTATCAAGTTTATGAAAGAAAAAGTCTGCAACTCATTGTATCCAACATGTGCGTCTGGCAAATGTATATATACATACACATGCAAATGTAGAAGTTCTTAATCCCTACTTTTTGTTTTGGAGTCACAGGTGTCCAAAGCAAATAAAAAGTAACATATTCTTTGACATCCATGGGAATTTCTTACATGTACAAAAAGCCCATATTTCTATTTTCTGATATTATTTTTTAAAGAAACACAATGTGCAAATACATTGCAATAAAGATGGCATATTTCTGTGTTTAATACATTTGGAATGATTTGTCCTCACATGAATACATACACAGGAATCTCACACCTGACAGGAAACTGTTAATGATCTTAGTACTCCAAGGACAGAAGAATCTAAAGCAATTTTTTTGCCAGAGCTCAGGATTCTCACAATACATACTTTGACAGTCTTCTGTTCGTTTTCCTGACACATTTAATTTTTCTGGATCCCCGCTTTGCATGTTATACCTATTTAAATTTCCTTGCTTGCTGTTCAATTCACACAGATTTTTTGAATACACATCAAGCGTGTAACCTCTGCCATGATACACTTCTAAATTTAGTCCTGATGTTTTAGTTTGTAGCTTAAATGTATGTCATGATGTTCCATAAATTTTTCTCCTAGAGGAATTAAAGGTGTTCATTTTGAAGCAGTTTGGACTATCAACTGTGTTAAAATGAATGATTTTAACACAGCAATGAAAAAAGTTGGAAAACTCTTATATAAGATGGTTGCTTTTGTTCTTGAAATTACTGAACCAGACTGCCATCTATTGGAAAATAAATATTTTTTTAATTATACATTTTTTTTTAGAAGAAAACCCTGAGACTGCTATAATTTACTGTCAAAAGCTGATTTTGCTAGCAATCATATTTAATTCAGCTTGAAAAGGAAACAGCTTAGTTGACTGAACTGTGATAAAATCAAGGATATTCCTATATCTTTTTCCACCTTAGGTTTTTTGGAGCCTGTTTTGAAGCATAGCTCCTTTTCTGACTTGCTGAACAATCAAATTGTAGGTTTTTTGAAAGATTTTTATTTAGGGAACATAGAAAACCTGAATTATGTCAGCATCAAGCAATACACAAGTATAAAGCCTTCCCAGCTTGCCTGTGCAGCACCAGTCAGGGCTTTCCATGCCTTTGCACACACAGGGTAACTAAAGAGTGTATTCAAATCACAATGACTAAAATGGGAAAAGCGAAGACAGGAACTGGAGGCAAAATCTATGAATTGACCATCAACCCCACCCAGCATACAAGTCTTTGAGAAATACTAGGAATTCCAGCTAAAATGATGCATGGCTACATGAATGCGTTTTGGAGCTCTCTCTGAAGTAGAATTGCAAAACTACACTCAATCTGGCCATTAATTTTGTGGAGACAATGAACAGGGGGTTGTTGCACAGCATGTTGTAATGTACACGTTTTAATGACCGGTAAAGATAGGCTAGGAGACATGGCATTAATATTTTGCACAACAGCACACCAAACACAGCAAGAGTTGCAAAAGAAAACCTTTAAATTATAAACTTTCCAGTGCAGCTTTGACATCCGTTAGTTTATTCTTTATAACGTACTCTTCAAGTGAAAGATCACGTTAACTTATTCTCATCTGACTTTGTTCTATTCAGCATTCAGAGTTTTCTCCCTCTTCATTAATCATTCCCCCCCATTCAGGAAGCTAACGCAATCTGCTCTTCTGTCACACTTCCCCTTCGACTTTTGGAATGGAATCATCCTGGGGGGACATTTTTATTCATCTCCAGATGTGTTCCTATACATGTCTACACTATGGGTCTACTGTTACTGTCCTTACTTCTACTTACTGCTCCATTGTACTCTCCCTCTCCCAGATGTTATGCCTTCCAGTCCTCAAGATCCTGACCATCAATTTTCCTATTCAGCTCCCCCATGCCCCACAGAAACTTAAGAGCCAAAACTGACTAGTAGTTTGGAACTCAGAAAACTAAACCCAAAAGTTTCTTTTTTCTTTTCATATTTTTTTCTTTTTTATTTTTGTTCTTTTTCGCCTAACCTCAGAGCTATGCAAACTCTGCTTCCTATTAGACTTGAAAATACTGTAAGCACATAAATCACTGGGATTTCAATGCCTAGTCACATATCACACACCTGGCCAATAGAAACATATGAAGTCATAAAAACGTGTATTGTTTTCAGTGCAAAATTTGATGAAAAGTAGTTCCTTACTACAAACATTCCAGACCAACTTGTTACGTTGTCGGATGACTACTTGTCTGATAACACAGCAAATGGAAGAATGGATTCAGTTCTGTCCTTGGCCTAAAAGATTCCCACCCACTTCTTTCAAAGAAAGTATAGAATTCTACAAGTGCTATATGACTGAGCAACAAACAATGCAAGATGCCTAAGACCAGAAAAGGAAGAGAATGTGCCTGTGAACAAGGCATCCAAAGTCCTACTCTCCAGATTGCACTGGTATTTTTCCAGTGGCTGTACAACGCAGAAACAATACTAGAAGGGATCACCGCCTGATGATCAGTACTTTATCTGAGAGACTATAAAACCAATGTTGAAACTCACCCCTATGCCATGGACAGAATTGTCCACTCTTCCAGATGAAGCCTTTATTGTCAAGTTACTGCATTTAAAAGCAAGTATCCACGCTACCCTTACACTAAACAAAAACTGTGAGCCCCAACTCTTACAAACAGTAGATGCTGGCACTTAAAATTCAGAACAGAATTCCAGGCTATGGACACTCCTTTCTGCAGTCCCAAATCAACCTTAACCTCATTTAGCCAGAGCAGTACCACAGTTTTTTGGCCCTCTTGAAAAGGGCCCATTGTTAAAAAAATGCTTTGAAATACACTCTGCTTCCTGATGCCTTCTCTTTCCCAAGCCTATGCTATCCTCAGGAGGTGGCTCCTGATGCTCAATGCTCCATCTTCCTAAGTTTATGATCCACAAATTACTATTTAAATCAGAAATTCCTCAGTTTTGGCCTCCTATTTCTCTGAACAATAGTGTGATGCAAAAAATGCAGATGTCTCCGAGCAGCCAGTGCCTTTGCAGACTCTCCCTAAGGGTCATAAAGTGGCATGACCTGGGGTTTGGAAACTTTTCAGATTGCTGAACTACATGAAGTTGAAAAGCCTTCAACAGTCATTGTCTCTGGAATCAACATTTGTTCAGGAAATGGCACTGCCTAACACATTATCAACAGGGACCTAACTTCTACATCTCTTCAGAGCTGATGCCGGCACAGCCAGCAATGAAAGTTAGGAAAAACCTGCCGATTTGAACCTGAAGTAACTGCTCCTTCGTGGAAGCACACCAGGTGTGATTGCAGCCCTCTGCTGGAGCTGGTAACAGAGAAACACTCAGTCCAGCAGGCAGAAAGAGTCTGTGCTCCAGTGTCACATACTCCTGTGCTGCCCATACTTCCATAGGGTCTTGGCATGTGCAGTAAAAACAAATGGGAGCTGAACAAATGCAGAGAACAGTTAAGAATCCACTTGGCCTATTGAGATTCTTACAGAAGCTTCCCATGGAGGAGAAAAGTCAGAAAAAGCTGCAAGAATCTCTCTTCTTTAATATATATCCAAGGAATCTATTTCTGACTCTCCACATCTATATACATCTTCACTTCTTTCTCTCTGTATCTTCATGTTCTTACACATAAATATTCATTTAAGTTTCTTCAATCACCACCGTACTGTCACACACCTTCCATGACTATGCTTGCTGGTCCTGCCCCCAGAGCAGTTTGGCAGCATTCACCTTTGCAATCATTTTCAGAGCTAAACATATCTCCTCACTTTAGTGCTCCTTCCCAATTACTCTTTCATGACTCCTTACAGAGCATGTGTGGTTTTGTATCACCCATGTACTACATAGGGAGCCTAAACACAAAGGGAAGGCAGTACCAGCCCAAAATTAAAAGACATTGTGTCAAAAATGGAAGCAACTTCCATTTTTTTGACGCAAGGCAGCCAGGTAGCAACCGAACAGACTGAATAATCCTAAAATACATTAAAAAATTAAATAAATGCTTTAGAACAAACAGGAAAATCTCACATCACAGCAAAGAGTCCTCTCCATACAGATTTGTACAGTTGCGTTTACTGCAGGGGAAAACATGTTCTGCCCTCCATCCTAACTTTGTGTTGGTAGTGCACACCCATTGTCTTGATTACAGTTTTCTCTGAAAGAAAAGCTGGATGCCCTAGTAGGAGAGCACCATAAAATGCTTTAAACAGTCCCCAACTTTGAAGATTTGTTTTCACATCTAGTTCAATATAAAATATATGAAATGTCAAAAAAATATATTGCCTGATTTACCTTTATATTTCTCTGTCACAGAAAATAGAGATTTAGTGTCTGAATATTTTCTCTTCACACTGAATTTCATTTAGGCCTCAGCAGATGGATTTCTATGGAATACATTTTCTGCAAAATAGCAGCTGAGAAGATTTAAATAGCAGTTAGCACCTAAATTCAGATAGACACTAGACAAGTGTCTAAAAATGCTTAAGTGGGATCAGTACCTCGTTCAGATTGAGTTCAATATGAGTTATGTATCTAAACATTCAAACATCCAGAAGGACTTTACAAAAGTATCTACTGTGTTTCAGGGCAGTTACACATCTTTTTAAATCTCATTTTGTCTATATATATCATAATAAATCCGCCAAAACATGGAAATCCTTAACTTGCCATGGCTTTTCTTGCATACATGAGCATAATTTTTCTTAACTTATGACAAACATTAACTGAAGTTTAGAACTTAGCAGTTTTCCTTTGTCCTCTGCTTTATTCCCTGGGCAATCACATTCATTTAGTGTCATGGTTTAAATTTAAACCTAAACTAGATGAAACCAGGAAACCAACTGAGGAAGAGAATTCAATTTTTAAAAAGCCTTGTTATAGTAATGAAAAAATGAATCCTAGAGTACTTTATTCACAATATTAGTAGCAACGAAGTCATCTGCAACTGTAGTTGGAAATCACTGAGGTATCACAACCACAACTTTCTTCAATACCATTAGGCTACTGAGAAAGCACTACAGTAATAAAATGCATAAGAAAAATAACTGAGGATGTTTAGGTGGTTCTTTTGGGGGCATATCTGATCAGATTCTGTTAACATTTAGTATTCAGTATAATATTGACCATACTGATCTCCACTGACTTCTCAAAAAAACCCCTTCCTCACCCCTCCCCATGCTCAAAACAAGTAACCTGAATGTATTAGTCGTGACATAAAAAGCCATTCTGAGGTGTGGTAAGCAATACTTTCATAAAATGAAGTAAACATTACATTCTAAATCTGTAAGAAGCACATGGTATATATTTTTTTTTATTATATTGTTAACCTTGTACTATTCTCACTCTTTTATTATTTCCTTCTTGAATGTGCCATAAATAAATCAGATGTAACTGAATATATTGTCCTTGTATCCCATCTTACTTACTACATTAAGCTTGGTTTGGCTTCCACTGGTCATAAGATCTTCCTCTGATACTTTACTAAAATTTTCCATATAATGGTCTGATAGTGTATGAGACAGATCTTCAAAAGAGTATTCCTTTTCTTGGCACAATTTGATTTCATCTAAGAGCTTTGATAATTCTCCAGTCACAGCTTCACCTTTAAAAACAGACACACCATTAGTCAGTAATTAGAATACCAGGAGTCATTTATGCCTAAAAAGGAAATGCACATTCTTTAAACTTTATTGAGTATCTCTTATTTTCCATATCTTATCTTCTAAACAAAGATCTTCATGCACCATTCTCTGCTCAAAAATAATGGCATCTTGTTCCAGGATGGGAATTTGCTAGAGGCAATCTACATAATTCTGCATTGCCCTATACCTTGCATTTAATTAGGATGAATACATACTTACCCCTTTCTCTGTTTTCTACTCCTGAAAACTTCTAGAAATAGAAACTATTCAAGAATGTAAAATTAATCCAGGAAAGGAAAGTTTCTACAAACCTACAAAATCAATATCCCATACTCTGCATTGGGTTCATGTTTGCTGTTGTAATTAATTAACACACTACATAAGCTCCGTAAACTGTGAGTGACTAAGAATGCATATCTCCCCCATCAAAGCAGCTATGCTTTATGAATAATTCTTGCTCACTCTCCCAGGATTAAATGGAATGGTGGAAGAATATACTGAGCAAACCCCACACATTTAAAACATGCCTCCCTACAGCAATCTATCAGAAAACCACATTTAGTGCATTCTGCATTGTGTTTCATGTTTTCTCCTTAATTTATCAGATTCCTTGCTTAAGAAATCTACCAGAACAGTAAGACAATAGGCTTTATATGTCTATACTAACTGAGGACCACTATTGGAAATAGTGGTAGCAGTAAGTACTAAAATCACACTGAGTGCTAACCATTCTGCAAATAGTCTACTGGCAGCAACAAGGCCTCCACAGACTGAAAAGCTGCTCATTATGATCAGCCACACTGGGTTCTGATTATCTACTGGGCGTGTGTTACGCAGATACCTTCAGTAATAGCAATGAAAAATGAAAAAGCCAAGGGTTTCCAGGAGCAAGTAAGAAACCCCTTTTCTCAACTAGGTTTACAACAGTCATATTGGTGGAAACTGCAGTGCTTAGACTTGATAAAATACAGATGCTTCCATGTCACTCCATCTTTGGAAATAAAATGCTGTAAAGGAAAAACAGAGTGAGCATATTAAGCTCAGCATACATAAAACAGCCTTAAGTACACTCACATATCTAAAGAATCCACTGATAAGACTGTATCTGCTTGGTGTAGAGCCCTGTTTGTTTCATTTTTTTTCATAGTTACTGTTTGCTATGCTAAGTAAACACAAATACTCAAAAATATATTTAAAGTTACAACCATGGCCAGTTATTACCAAAATTTTCAGAGATAAGAACAGAAGTTCTTAATTAAAAGCATTTAATTGATTTTTAATATCTAACAGAAATTTTGCATTCAAAACTCTTGCTACTCTTAGTAAATGGTAGCTTTGCACGAAACTTGTAAATTAAGCAAAAATATAATCAGGTTTACTTATATTCTGCTTTTTAATTAGAAAATTGAAATTATTCCAGATTAATATTATAATTAAAAATTGGAAGCAAAACGCCTAAATATTAAAAACTATTCTAAAATCATGATACATTATGCTATAAAGAAACAGAACCATTGCTTCCTACAGAACTATGTTCATGTCCCCAGTCCCATATTCTCCCACATATGGCCTGCACTATTTCTTACTGGGCAAGAACGAATTCTGTGTGACAAAACTGGACTGACCTGGGTGAGAGTGCACTAGCTGACTGGCTGATTGCAGCCAGAATACATAAAAGACATATTTTGCCTATTTCTTTCAGGGCAGGGTCTAATTAGGGTCTTTCTCCTCTATCCAGCTCCCTATTTTCACGAAAGTCACAGAAAGGTAATTGATACTGCTATCCCTCTTCCAAAGTTGGTTTAAATTATTTGAAATTAGATTGTCAGAGAATGGCAGACAGATTGATGGGAAGCACAATCAAGTACAATTTCTTTCCTTTAGCATCAGATTACACAATAGACAAGCAAAACCCAGCTAGCATGTTTTACATTATTTATACCTTGTAAGAGGAAATAAGGAATGTGAGATCATGACCTTATCATTAAGAAGTAAAACATATTTTAAAAATATTTGCTACTTAATTTCAGGACAGACATTTCTATTGCATATGGTAGTTGGCTCCACAATCCCGCTAATCTCAAAGGAACTATTTATCTTCACACACCACATACGTGCTAAGCACCCCGATGGGAAATACGCTTGGAACTATAGCAGTCGTTCACCATCACCATGAACATCATAATCTGACATGCATCAGGAAGTTTTGTTTTCTCATGAATGAAAACTTTCCCAGTGAACACGTTAAAGAAAAAAAGAACATGTTAAAAAACAAACAAAAAAAACCAAAACCACAAAAAAACCACTACCAATCAAAATAACACCACAACTCACACAACAAAACCAAGGACAGGCTTAGTTATTTGCCAGCAGTCAATTATGTTCAGTCTGGATGATTACTGAAGGCAGAAGTCAGGTTTGGTTCTACAGGAGGATGATTTTCATGAAAGAGCAGGATGACACCACACTCAGGAAATGCCCTGTTTTAGTGGCTGTGGTGTGTAAATGGTGGAAGAACATAAAATGAAAGCACATGCACACAACAGTGACTGCCACAACATATGAAAGCTATGTTAGAAGATGAATGGAAGGGCAGTACACTTGTGACCTTTGAAAGGGGCTTCCAAAATGTAAAACAACTGGCAGATGCACTCATTGGGAAAGACAAAGCAAATTCAATTTTTAAGCTGAATGTGAACAATGCCTGCAGAGTATTTCAACATACTTAGTATTTTTGTTTTACTTGATTATGAAATGGGTAAGGTCAGATAAATTAAAAAGATTTAAGGTCAAACAATGCAGTACATTGTAATCCATTAGTGACTTGTCCTTTCTGAAAATACAGTTCTTTGCTTTTCTGTATGACATGGATTACAGTGTATGTAGTCAAGATAATTCATGGTAGAAAAAACCTACTTGATATCAATAACTTGCTTAATCTTTTTTTTTTTCCACTTTGTAAGTCTGTATGAATGTTAATATCAAAGAGAAATTCAGTGCAGCTTTTGCATTCATAGAGTACATATATTTACTTTTAGCCTTTGGAGACGGAGGAACTTCTGGGGACAAGACGCAAGACTGATGTTCTGTGCATTCCAGTGGGCGTTCCTCTGAAATGCTTGCATTTCCTGTTTCCATATATTCTGCAAGTTGAAGATACACATACACTTAAAAGACTGAATTAAGGAGGTTTATTTCTATCAAAAATATATTTGCTACTTCATTTTACATTAAAGCCTTTCCAATTTTTCATATTACAGCCCTGTAATTATTCATAAACACTGCTGCAAGGCAATCATTTGTTGAAAGTACTATAAAACACTGTAATGGCCAGTCCTCTAATCTGTGGAAACGGCTACAGAAATCTCATTGTAACAGTAATGAGTTGAGACTATCCCCGTGTTTTTCTTGTCTCCTTGAAACATCAATGTTACTGTTCCATTATATCATTACAGTTAAAAGAGACTTTTCTTCTAAGTTTGTGGAGAGTTTTTAGTCAAGATAGTCAGGATGTTCACAATACATACAAACACCAATATTGTTTGAAAATACTAAAGAGAACTAAATACTCTGCTTGAAGTACAGATATAGTACATGAGAAAAAAACCCCAATCTTGAAAATTTGGTTAAAAATAACAGTCTAAAAAGCAATGTCCTAAAATTTCTGGGTTTTCTCCTTAAAACTTCCCTTGCCCCACGTTCACAACAATGTTTACAAAAACAGGAAAACATGAAATAATGAATGCGCTAAACTTCAATTTCATTACTGTTCTTTTCATATAAACATCTACATTATTTTCATGTGCTTTTCTACACAAGCTACCTCAATGGAAGACCAAAACCTTAATGAATTGCAGTGCAATAATAAATAAGAAATTTATTTATGCAATAGTAGGACTTTATTTTTTCCAGCAGAGTGACTTGCTCTCGATTCTGGCAGTTATTCTGCATCTCCATTTTCTTGAGTTTCTGAAGTTGCTTGAATAATTTCATTCTGATACCAATGGTAACCACAATAGCACATGTTGCAACACACACAGCAGCAAACTACAATAACGCGTTCCATCAATATCACACTGAAGCACTAAGGAGTTTCTGGGAAGTGAAACCTCCCTGATTTAATTTCTACAGTCTACAATGCACTTGTTTAGCTTGCTGCTACTCATGATTAAATAACAAATCCCAAAACCCAAATACAATCTGTGATAAAATAGACATCAGAGAAATTGAAATTGGAAATGGCACAGAACAGCATGCCGTTTCAAATGCTTTGCAGATTGTTGGAGTATTTTTTTTAAAAAATTGTATGATTTGAAAGTGCCATATATTAAGTTTGATGGCTGGCAATGGTCCCTGGCATAATCTGTCATAAATTTCTTCATATGAAAACGGGTACTTTATTTTGTGTTTGTGTGTACATGTGTGAGTCTGAAAACAAAGAAGCAAAGATGAGCTCTAAGAGACCATGAGAAAACTAGCACCATGACAAAATGCTCTGGAATGTTTTCCAGCTCTGCCAGCTATAGTATTTGTCAAGCTAACGTGCAAGATGGAGGAGAGATAAAAAGGGAGCCAGATACAAAGAAAATTAAAAGAAAAAAATGAATTAATGTCTGAAGAATGCTTGCTCGGTAATTATGCAACTATCCAAAAGGAAATGTAATTCTATCAGGTGAATGTTACAATTATTTGATCAATACAGCTATAATTAGAAGAGAAAATGAAGGGAATATTGTGAAGAACTCTAACTTTGCTGTCACATAATCATACAAGACTGTGGTTTTCAAATATTTCTCTATTTTTGTTCTTTGTCAGGCCCCACTTCCAGACCAATGCACTTACCTGCTGGAGGCTAGTTCTGAGGAAGAAATCCCAAGTTCAACATAAATCTTAAATACTTACTTTAAAAAAAGCAGAGTTGCTTCCAGAAAACCTTTACAACTGGTTCACACAAGGTATGGTACAAGAGGTTTACAACAGGCTAGCAGCATGCCAATGTTGTGAGGGTACAACCCTTGAAACTTTGGGCTTCCGTGGGACTTCTATTCCTAACTTGGTTTCACACTATTGAAAATTCTACCAGATGCATACCAGACAGAGACAGGGCCTCAGATGCAAGAGGCTTATAGTCTAGGTAAATGTATACTTTGACCCACAATATTGTCAAAGAAAGAAACACAAAACAGGTGATCTCTATCAAGAGCCAAAGAAAAAACACACAAAAGCACCAGATGCTTTCAGCAGCAGCTGAATTCTATTTGCCTGCAGATGGCTAGGAATTCATCTTCAAACCCTGCCCAAACTTACTGACTGCTGGGTGCTTGGGAGACTGCTCAGGCTGTACTATTTTTCTCAAAGCAAAAACGTAATTCAGAAAAAAGCTAAGCTTAGTGAACTATACCACTTCAAGACCAGAACAGTTTCCCCATCTGTGGTTTCACACTACTTTAGAGCAAAACCCATCATTCCTACAATAGGGGACAGTAAAGGCTGTTTAGGACACAACCTGTTATATTCATAATGGGAAGAATGGACTATTTTATTTTGGTAAAAGTAAGTACTACTTTACTTTAGCCAAAACGGACCTTACAGCTCAGTAAGGAATAATACTAAGCATTCAAAAAACTTTGTTTAGTAGGGTTCTTTTCTATAGTTACCAGATTTTGTCAAAGCCCAACCTAAATAGGGTAATGTGCACAAAAAGTAATACCATAAAAGTGGTCACACAGCAGTGGATATAACAACAGTGGGGAACATAACCCAAGGAGGGAACAAGCTCTGGAAAGTTCAAACAGCTGGAACTCCAGCTTTCTTAGTTTCTGTAACACCAACTAGGCCAAAGCCAAACAGACAAGAAAGACTAAACATATAAGCAGAGAAACATAGCTGCCTCTCCACCATGAAGAGAGCATGGCCCAGCTCAGATAGAGCTGCTCCAGAACTTCCAAGGAGTGTAAAAGCACAACTTTCTTTAACTTCAGCTCCTCTTCAATCCTAATTTCTCAGTGAGGTGATAGGGTTAAGACTTTTGCTTTATTTACAAACCTTGGCTTTTCGAGTAATGGTTATATTCACCTCAGAAAACTTTTTATTTTAATGGAAAATAACCCAAACAACTTTTTAAAAACATTATTTTCCTTTAAATGAAGTATAAGCTCCTTTCTTTTGTTTTTAGACCCTACTTCAGCCATGCCATGGGGTAGATTCATATAGAGTGCTTCCTAGAACAATTTTTCCCTAAGGAGACCAAAAGGCTCTTTAACACTTTAGAAAAACCAAAAAGGCCAAATTTGATCAGAATAAAAATCTGAACACTCACTTTTTCAAACAGAAGGCTCTCCAAGTAACTTTCCAAGATCAGAGAAATAAAACTTACATAGAAACCACTCCCCTCCACAGCCAATATCCCTGGAGGGGCATGCTTACACCTCCTTCACTCCGTATCTTCCTGAAGGGCAGCAATCTTCAGAAAACCCTCTGCCCTCCCTAAGACTCTTCCAGAACTTGCCTGAGGATCCTGCAGCTCCACTAACTCTTGCCCCAGCCTGGACACTCTCAAAAAGCTCCTCCCAAAACACTTGCTCCCATGGGAGGGAGCCCACCTGAGGCTTCTTGACCCAAATCCTCTTCTCTTTACAGGACCTGCAGTAGCAGAAAACTGACTGGTAACTACTATTGTCAGGTGTGCCAGGGTGACAGAAGAGCTGAGATGGAGGCTGGTTCAGTCTCCTAAATTTCAGAGGAAAATTTCTAAACTATTCAAGTTTAACTTAATCCCAGAGAAAGCTGAAATCAGTAGATGTTTTTGTGCATGTGTTCATGGAAGATAACAGAAACAATGATTCTGTTGTGATTGTGAGATAGGCAAGGATGCAGCTAAACTTTCAGTCTTAACAACAGCAGTTAAATTAATTCATGAACACAGTTAATACTCTACAGCTTTTGCACAAGAGCCTACAGAAGAAGCTGAGAAGTCTCCAGAAAAACAAAACCAAAAACCCCATAAACAAACAAAAAAACAAACGAAAAACACTGAAGGGGGATTGAGATCTCAATTATTTTCATCCCACACAGCTGTAATTAAACTCTTGACTGAAAACCTATTCCATTCTTCCAGTGAGGCTGGCCTCCTGCTCTCAAGGGAATGGAAGATCTACTTGTCCACAGAAAGAGGAGGAGAGAAAGAGAGTGAGAATACACCAAAAAAAAAAAAAAAANATGATGCCAAAGCTATTTAAGCAGAGAGGAATAGAAAGGAGTTCTGGTTCTGCAGCTGCTTATGCATTTTCCATTTATGAATAATTTGGTAACAGGTACAAACAATGTTAGGTTCCTAAGCAGCTTCAGCAGAAGAGAGGAAACAGTTTTCCACTGCATCTCACTCCATACTGACTATGCAGCAGTGTTTAGTGTGCCTTCCTGGGGCTCGTGCCATTTTTCATCTGTTTATCTACTATCTCCTTTGTTTCATAATAACAAGAATTCTGCTTCCAGAAATAGTAAAAGAGCAAGATTCTAATAGAGAGCGTAGTGGGCTGTGGAGAAAGAGTTGAAAGACGGTATAGCTCGCACCTGCGTCACGTTCACATGTGCTAAAACTAAAACACAGCTGGTTGGTTTAATTTTAGGCCTACTAGCCTTGGCAAAATCCCTTTTATCTCCAATGCCTAATTATAAAAGCCCTAAGTGCCAATGCTGTTAACTGCTTCAGCACCGACTGCTGTTGTTCCACTGCACCCATGAAATGCATCCAATAGCCTGGCCTTGCTTGGCACAGTATCTTATTTCTTCCCTCTTTGAGTACATAGTGCCTATACAGCTATTTCTTCCTTACTACATTAGGAATCTAAACCCTAATAAGTATTTTTAAGTGAGTTCAATGCTACTCAGACCTGATGAAGACACAGAAAATGTGACATATACAAAAGACATAGAATTAAAACCTGAACTGTCATTTCTATGAATTCCAATTATAACTATTAGCTTGCTCAGCCTTTTTCATGTTGCTCTTTAAAGCGATCTTTAAATTTATTTTCCTTCTATCAGATAATATGCCAGCCTCTCAAAAAAGATGGCAGACTTTGCAAACACAAAAAAAATATTTTTGCAGAAACTTCCACTTCCCTTTTGTCAGGATAGTGAGAAAAGATGTAAAATAAGGATCACAAAAATACGAGGATCACATCTAAAACCTCATGGGCAAAAGGCCTTGTTTCTTTAAACCTGCAGTCTGTAAAAAGTAGTTTTCTAAATATTCTTTAAAAGAGAGAGAACAATTTCTATCCACAAATCTTAAATTCTGGAAGGGCATTTATTCACAGGTGGATACCAGCCCTGTTGGGTTTAGTATCAGCTCAATGGATTTAGTGTTACTGCCTCCATGAACTGCTTCTAAACACGTATATTACTTCTATCTCCCTCAAAGAAGTTTCTCATAAATATCCCCAAAGCCAACTCATTTTCTTTCTAAACATTTCTTACAACTCTGTTACCCCTCTGCATGTAGGGGTATAGAACCTACCAGGCCCACCAGTAATACCAGTCACATTATTTCCTTCTCCATTTCTGCCAGTCCGTTCATACGCATCTTTCAGCCTTTGCTTTATATTTTGAAAGCTAATGTTTTGTGGCAGGGACAAATATTATGCTATGTTAATACTATAAACTGTAAAGTGACACTCATAACAGCGTAAGGGCGAACCAGTAAAAATTAATGAGAATGGTGATAAAATCTTAGTCTACCCTGGCAACAAGGTGAAAGAACAAATTTAGTGCCACTATGTCTGCATAAAGCACAAAATTAGCAAGAAACTTACAAAATCTGGCCAGTAATTGTCTGACAACATTAATTTAATTTCTATTTCTCATAAGTCTACATGAAGGAGACATGTAAGCTGCTCTAGACAACCATCTGAAGACAGCAGCCTTAACGGGAATATATTTGGAAGTCACTAAATCTCTTTTAGTAAATGGCCTTTCTTTGCATGGAATTTGTTATGCACTGAAGTAAAACTCAATTATAGTACATTCAGGATTCCAAAAATCCCAGTGCTTCACTGATTTTTCAGCTACAATAGGATAAATACCCACACTTTAGTGAAGAGTATACTCAACTGTCTTTTCAGAGGAGGGGAGGTCAACCGTATCATCAGTACTGCTAGTACTGAATCCTGCCACTCCTGATTTTTTCAACTTCAGCTCATAGTTCAAACTTTGATGGATAAAGATTCAGTGAACGTCTTGCTGATGAAAAAGAATCTAAAGTGAGTTCTGAAGGAGCTCCTCAGGTTGTCTTAAGAGACAGAATGGCATCTTTGTAACCATTTTTCATCCTTGCACATCACTTCTGATCATAGGCAGAGAGCAAAAATAAACAGCTGCTCATTACAAGACAGTTTCATCACACTAATAAGAGCTGAAACTACTATGCAGTCATTTTTATTCTCCAAGGCACACATTTGTAAAAGACTGCACGTCAAAGCAACAAAAAGCCTTGAAATTAATATATTTCTTTTTCTCTGTGTGTGTGGTAAAGACTGAGGGCAGGTATTGATCCATCAACATGAGAAACCCATGAGAGGGGTTTGGGTGCTTTATTATTCATAGAGCAAGGGTACTTTGAAAAAAATGCTCATCAGTGGGGCTGAGACTGCAAGGTTTTCACACTAAGGAGAAAATGGAACAATAAAGAGATACCAAAATTAAAATTAGTTTAGTTGATGATGGGACTTTATGATGAATCTTAGATTAATACCTGAAGGATGATTGATTTGGATGTCTAAGAAAGTGGGAGCTCTGACTGACCCTTTTCCTGCCACTGAAGAAGTTCCAGTATGACATTAACCCTCTTTGCCTCTACATGGTAGTATGTTCATGCTGCAGCTCTGTGAGGACATAAAGGTTGAAGTTTGAGTCTGAATCAAATTAGGAACCCCCTTCTGCTGACAGGGGAAAGCCCCCATGTCCCCCACACATATCTTCCTCACTACTTTTCAAGGCACATTTCTGTCAGTTACCTGGGACAGAGGTAACTCTGGAACCTGAATTACACAGGAGACAAGCTAATTAAAACAACAAGTATATTTATAAATGTTTAATATTATTTCTTATTATTTTATATGTATAATAAATATGTATTTTGTATTCTACCAGTTCATTAACTGAATCAAGTCACTCTGAAGTCTCATGTAAATGGGGAATAAGTAAAGGAACTGTGTAGGTGGAAGTAGGGGAGGAGGAAGGGGGCAAGTGAGGGAAAAGGCAAAGGAAAATAGGAAGAAGGCAGACAGGGAGACCTCAAGGCGAGCTGCTAACTGGTTCATAGCACGAATTTAACATACATTAAACATAAATAAAAATTACTAGATTCATGCATAACATGAATCTGCACCATACAGGAATACCTCTCCTAGAGCCTGCAAAATTTTCATTTTACTTATAGGAGCTTTGTATCTTCAGTTCATCATCTTACTGGAAAACTTTATGGAAGCTGGTCAACAAGTTTGGAAGTTATTCAGAAAAGAAACAACACAGTGTGGCCACGTAACCTCATTTTCCCTAGGAAATGTTCCTATAAAATACAGTTATGCATGAGTCTGAAACATGAGCAAGTTCATACGTAGAACCAACACTGAACTGATGAAAATGGCTTATTTAAAGGTGGGAATAATCAATACAGATGAAGATGCAGCACTGATAGTTGCAGGGACCTCCTCTGACAAATGCACTTAATGAAAGGCAAATATGAAAACGCAGGGAACAAATTCCATAGGAGAGAAGAAATTAAGTTTAACATCGAATTACGTTCTAGTTCATGTTTCATCACTTTATTTACATCTTCTAGAGTAAAAGATTGAAGTAAACAATGGACTTCCATCAACCTTACACCATGAAAGTAAGATGGGGAATGAGAACAAACATATGAATGAAAAATTTTATTATTTCTCCTGTAATAACAAGAAATACTACCTGGTTTATTATTTTTTTTAATTTAGGAAAATGAGAAAAATATAATGAAATTATTTGAAAAACTGTCATCATGTTTCAGTCATTTAGTTGCTATTTATGAAGAAATCAAGGATTTCAGTTTTAGGTTATCATTACAATTTAATGGAACTACTATTGAAATATTACAGTATGTTATGGTATAATGAAGAATGTACAAAGACTAACTATAAGTGACACACCATGCTAATGTCAATGGCCCACAAAAAAGAAAGGGTTTACTCTGAAATTCAGCTGTTGCACAACTTATTGTTGTTCAACTAGCAAACAAGACTTCTGTCTTTTTGAATCAAAAGACTGCTCCTTTGTATAACGAAACATTTAAAGAGTAGAAATTACTATATACATTAATATTTCTCTATTGTCTCTAACAAATGTATAATCGAATATGGCTTACCTTGAAGTAGGGCTGCAATTTGGAGAGACTGCTGAGATGGATGCTCTTTAAGTATATCCATAACAGTTCTACCCAAACTGTCCTTTATGTTGGTATCAATTCCTGAAAAAGAAATGGATCTGTGGTGGAATATTTAACCCTAAATGCTTTGGATTATAAATGTGGTATATCAGACTCAACTATCTGACAAATTGAAAGCAAGTGGTTTTACAACTGCATTACAGCTGAAGTACAGGATACATTTCTGTTTAAAGCTTGAGTAGCCTAAAATCCACATGCTGACATGGATAGTTTTTCTGTTTCCATATATCATGGGGATATAAAGTAACCAAATTTGGGATTATTTTAACAGATTGTTCCTAAGGAATAGCCATCCTGAAAAGGATATTTTATAAAATCAATAAATTCTCAGAATATTTTTACTACATTTCTCTCCAAACTGCTTTAATTAATTGGGGACTTTTTAGTCCATAGTACTAGTATGTGTTTTGGGAAAAGGTTTTTATCTTTATGTTAATGAAGTTGTACTTCATGGCAACATTTTCAAAATTCATGCCCTGAATAGACTGAAATACCCATGTGTATTATACAAACACTATGAACAGCCACAGCATTTCCTCACAGACTGTCCATACTGTTAATGGTTTGGCTCAAACTGTGAATTAAGTTTGAGGCTTGCCCATAATCAGAACCTGCTGTATATGGTACTGCATGACTCTCTACCTTCGTCTTGTAGGGGCTGCCTTAGAAATGTTTGCCTTATGGTAGAATGCTCAAGTTATTTTTCAGTTTCGATGTACTTTCATAAAAAGTAAAGGTATGAAATGTCCTAAAACAAAGGGAAATTCTTCTCAGGACACTGAACAGAGAAAATCAGAGGAAACATGATTTAAAAGGACATTCTGAAAGCATTCACCAGAAAAGGCTGCAATTACAGTAATTTCCTAACCCAATGGACAGCTTCCTAATTTGTTTTGTGAGAAATACAAAATTTTCTCACTGAAAACAAACCCAAAATATTACTGGGCTATTTAGCAGTGGCAGTTGACTTTCAGAGGCCAGACACCAACTCACACCTTTCCTTTGTAGCAGCTACTTATAACATCTTCTGAGTCTTTTTGAAGCAGAACTAGAGAAAAGGGGATTGTTAGGCACAAAAGGCAGAAGGTGGGAAGTGTTGCATAAGTGCAGAGCATTTGGGGTTGAAGGAGTTCACAGAGAAGATTCTGCTCCACCGTCTTGACAATTGTATACTGGTAGAGCCTGTAACATGTATTAATCTGAAAAACCTGGGCTTTTTCTGTGGTCTAAAGGGCTTCCTATGCTTGTGTGATGTTCTCCAGTCCTTCCTTTTTTAGGAAATAAAAAGGCCCTGACTTTTTGAGAGCAGGTGAAGATCCCTTTCAGCCTCCTTCTTTTTCATCCAAATAGAAAAGCAACTTGGAAGGACCTTTTTTTTTCTGAAAACAGACCTGGGATCAGGGATACACTAGTTGAGATTCAGATGAAGAGCTGTGATTAGGACATACCTTCTTTTGCAATATATAAGTAACACCATGAGAACTGATAATAAAGAACAATGAGATCCCTCAGTGTAATGGAAGTTCATGGATCTGCAAGAAATTATTTCTAAGTATTTTCATTCTCATTGGTCTTCCCATTTATCTGAGAAGACAGTTGTCTAGATGAGTAATTTACCTACAACAATTCTGAAACTTATTATATAGTAGAGGGGTTTGTTTAGACTTTATATCCCTTTTCTTCTTTTCTTTCAGGACAAATGCAATTCTCAGAGACACAGTGCCTTCCCCTTTCTTCACAGGCACTCAGTTTATCCAGGAAATGCAGAAGCAAGCAGAATGGTGTATTTGCTAGGAATAGCTAACTGAAGGAAATAAATGCAAACATGAATCTTCTGGTCTCTACATCAAAGAATATTCTTGGCTGCCTTTCAGAGTGAATAAAAAAATTTTATGTAGCCATTTTGTTCTCATAATACATTTCTTCTCAGAATACGGTGGCATGCACTGAGTCATATATGGAATTTCTGAGTCTGAACATCACCTTTGTTCTCTGTGTACAGCAATTTCTTATTTTAAAAGAAAACTGTTTTAATGAGAAGTACATGTGATTGGATTTGCAAAGGCTGATAAAGATAAAAGTAATTTGTATAACCAAAACTTAAGGAGGCACAGACCAGATTAGGAAAATTAAGGATATTTGTTCAGTGTTTCCTGTAAATCAGATTTACCTGTTTCAAGCAAAATGCGTACTACCTCCACCTTTCCAAATAGGGCTGCTTCATGTAGGGCACTCCCTTTTTCTGTCTAGAAAAGAAATATTGCGACATTTAAAATACCAATTAATCTTTCTGCAAAGAATACACTTGGAAAATAAGTATTTCTTTTTTCCCCTCTACTTTACCTACACATAAAAAACACTGAATGGGCAAGAATAAATACTACCATTTTTTATTATTATTCAAGAGAAAAAACAAAAATGCTGTCAGTTCTACTATAAAATTAATAACTACATAAGAAAATATAGTAGGAATGTAATTTCCTGTTAACAAGCCTGCGTTTGTGTAAAATTTCTAGACTCCTATTATAGGCAAAGAAAATCTAGTCAACACCATCAGTGGAACACAGCTCTTCAGCAGAGTCAGACAGTTTACGTACAGACATCTACAATTAGATGTTTTAATGTGAAACTGGATCGCACCCTAGAAGGTCAATTCAGTTACACGGTGAGACATGCCCTAGGATATCCTGGTCTCCAGCTGATGGTCCAGCTGCTGGTCCAGTTGATGTTCACATTTGATCTGCCTCACATCTGCCCCATACAGATGCCTTGGATACCCTAGGGCACCCCCAACAGCTTTAGATGCCTATGCTTATGTCATTTAAATTCTACCTTAGATGTCTGTTAACTTGATTTTGCAGATTTTTTTGACACAAAATTCTTTGCGAGCAATCTTCTGCTCAAATAAAATTTACAGTACTGAAAAACACATAACCTCTCTTAACTACTACTTTTCTTAGTATTTTATACTGCTGTTAATGAAAAATGTGAACAGAATAACTTTCCATCCAATAGCATTAACATTAGCTTGAGCATTGCTAGATCTCACTGAATATATGACTTACCTCCTTTTCTTTGATAGTAAATTAGATTTTGAAATTTATTTGTGGCAAATGTTAACGGCTTTACTGCCTGAATTTATTATTTCTATACTTTATCCAAGTCATACTTCGTATGGTAGAAAGACCTTAAAGATACACACACACAAAACCCAATTCTGAAATAAAATAGTAATTCATTATTAATTAGTTTTGTCAGAATGCATCAGAGTTACAGCAATGCAACGACAGGATATTTACAAGTAATCAGAGATCCTGAGACAGGATGTGAGCACACTGTTAAGTGTACAAATGTCCTACCAACACTTAGTACATGGAGGTATAAAGTAGAGCAGGCCCAATGACATCCTGCACACCACTTATACTAACAGTATAACACAGAGCAGAGGAAGTCAGTAAGAGAATATACATATGAAACACATATCTCAAAAAAATTTCTAATATTTCCATTTTCAGAAGCAATCCAGTTGAATACTGACAGGATTATTTGGAAGAAGAAGACTAAATATTCAGATTTACTTAGAGATGGTTTCAGAATCCTTTACTCAAACAATATATTCAGGATATTTCCAGTTAGTTCAATTGACTTCAACATGGGATAACTTTGCAATGACAGTGCAACCCCAAAGGTACACACAGAGATTAATGTGCAGCTCAGAAATTTCTGGGAATTAGAAAAGTTCTCAGAAAAGTCACTGATAGTTATAGTTCTGATTACTGCAAGAGGCTTGACATCGGCAATCTTGAAAAAAGCCTATTATCCTCTTTGTGTCATATGGCATTTCCTTTGGATTGATCACTTCCTGACACGAATAAACCTCAAGACTATTGGGTGGACCTGGTACTATTGAGTTCTCTGTCATCGAGGAGGAGTGTTGACAGGTCAAGGGAGGCAACCTCCCCTTCTGTTCACTACTGGTGGGTCCACACCTGAAATGCTTTCTTCAGTTCTGGGCTCTCCTGCACAAGATGGAGACAGAGCTACTAGAGAGAGACACTAAAATTGTCATCAGACATGAGCATCTCTTCTATGAGGAAAGGCGGGGAGAGCTGGGACACTTTAGCCTAGACAAATGAAGGCTTACAAAGGATCTCATCAATGTGTACAAATATCTGAAGGGTATGGTATAAAGAAGTCTAAGCCAAGCTTGGTCATGTCCAGTGACAGAAGAGACAATGGGGAAAAACTGAAACACAGTAGGTTCTGTTTGAACACAAGAAAATTTTTTTTTTTTTTTTTGCTTTGCAGGCAACTGAGCCCTGGTTCTCCAGGAGAGTTGTAGGGTCTCAGTCCTTGAAGATATTCAGAAGTTGTTTGGACATGGTCCCAGGCCACTTATTCTACGGGATTCTGCTTGAAGAGGGGGAGTTGGACCAGATGACCTTCAGAGTTCCCTTCTACCATCAACCATGCTCTGATTCTGTCAGGGATAAGAATTAGTGATGTATATATCAACAATGAAATCCACAGAGATTCAATTGTTAGAGGAAGCCAGAGCACTAAATTTTATTTCTATGAGATTGAACTGCAGAGATGGAAACCAGCTGCACCTTGAATAAAATTGCAGAGATAATTCTGTACTAATAAGGAACCTTCTTCAATGGAAAAAAAATGGATAACTTTACTGACAACAACTTTCTAAAATCCATTGCTGTACCACGATCTGAGACTGAAAAAGATCAATGTTCTGGCATACTGAATCAACAGCTTTGAGGACAAGGAATAGGATCTGTCCTCAGATTACTCAGCTAAAGGGTGGAATATGATAATTGGCACTTGCAGCAGTACTTTCTGTTGATCAAAACTCCCCACTGGAGGAAAGGTAAGTAGTATTTTCCTTGATGAAAGCACACATCTCATAAGAAATTGAAGGAAAACTAACATGAGAAGAGAAACTTCTTGCAGATGTGTAAGGCAAACAAATCTATCTGGGGGCAACTTGAGAGCCAGAAGACAGTTCTGCTATGCAAAAAGAGAGTAGAGGAACTTAGGCCACCTTTACATATGTAATTCATAGAGTTAGAAGAGGAATCCAAAATTAAATGCCATTTTTTCCCTTATATACCTTCTTGCTTCTTAGTCTATTCTACCACAGTATTTCCTGTCATATCAGAACATGATCCTAAAATGCTTTACAGACATTCCACACTGCCCTGCATTCTAGAGCAGTCTATGCTTTATAACTCTGAGCTATCAGACATACTAATGAATGTCATATCCTGGAAATGAGACATATATTATGAACAGTTTGTTCAAAAGAGGAATTTAAAAGGCACACCATATAAACAGTGCAAGGATCGGTACACTATAAAGGTGATTTTCTGAACAATGAAACCGAACTAAAATCAATCTGAGAATATGGAGGCTGAAAGCACACTTGTAAGATGCAGATACGTAATCCTGCATAAGATGTCATGGAGATGAATGCTGACACAAATCTTAAAAGCCCTAGGCAAGATTTCACAGTAATAGTGAATAACTAACAAGTGAATCAGATCCCTCGACCCAAAAACTATCCAGAAGGCAGAAATGTCCTTGTTACCAGACAGTTCAGCTACCAAACTCTGTTTTAACTTAGAGGAAATGCTGAACCTCAGGATGAACAGGGCCAAGAGAAATTCAGACTGGCTGAGTAGATAAACCTCTCTCTGTAAATGCACATGTGGCTTACTACTTGAAGGTAGTTTTTTTCTTGCACAATAGAGCATTTACACAAATTGCGAGGATTAAAAACTATAGTTGCAAATAATTTCTATGTATTATTTAAGATGAGCTAGAACTTTTAGGCAGATCTTTTTCACTTATAACAGTGTACTTGTGCACTAATATATTCTTCTTGTCTATACTACAGCAAGTGAGCTTAAGATTTATAGACAATGTTCACTGCTTTACTTCCTGAAGCTTTCATTGCCTTGGATCATATTTTCCTGGCAAAGTGAACACTACCATTATACTTGGAAAGTCTTTCCCAGTGGTACTTAATACAAAAACTGTTGGCAATTTTTCATGAACAAAGTGAGCTAAAGTCTGCTTGAGTTTGCACCAGTGGATAATATATTGATTCTCTGGAATAAGTTTGCTGTATATGAAATACAGAGAACTAGAGCACAAATTGTGCTAAGCCTATAATAAAACAGTCCCTGCCCCTGCTTACTGCTAAATACAGGTAAAATGCCACAGCTGGACACATAAACCAAGCTAGGACAGGAGGACATTGTCCATAGGCACACCAGAATACCCAAGTCAACTTGGCGTACAATTTGCAGGCTCACAGAGAAGCACCAAGGGTTTTAATAATTACAGATTTTCTTTTAATCATGTAAATATGCAAGAGCTTGTAATTAGGTCACTTGTCTAGTCCATATTCATAGGCAGTTTACTATACTTCTGACATGGATTTCAGACACACTCTGAAGGACAGAATGGTAGCTTTGCAAATTGATTCATGGAATATCCTCCACATACAGTGAGAGCAAAAAGGAAGGGGCACAGCTTTCTGCAGGAGAACTACAGTGATAAGCAGTGGAAATTGCTGTCATTATTGGAACAGGCAGGGAAAGCAAACAGGGATAGATGAAAGTTTGATAAGCAGAAGGGGCCAAGATTTTAAGGTATTTACAATTATTAAACCACTGTTTACATGAAACATACTGAACTGGGCAGTATCTTAATTCACTGAGGGCCCAAAATCTATTACTCAACCAAAACCTGTGTATTTTTCATATGTTTCAATTTAAACGAAAACTTCAAAGCATAAAGAGATTAAGCAGATGTGTGTTGCCAACTCCTAAATAATATCAGATTGAAGGATGTTGGATAGACCTGGGAAATTCATAAAATGTGTGATCAATTAAATCAAAAATTAAATGCTGTCTTTTAATAGCCCACATATTTTCAGTGATTAAAAGGGCTCAAGGAGTACAGAAGAGAAAGGTAAGATGGGTGAAGTAAGCTTCCTATTTAAACAAATATATCTTTACAATTACAGAGTGATATGAGACAGGCTACATCTATAATCATCTCTAAACATTCTTAGAGGTATTTACTGGTGATAAACTGAATTTATTTAAAATGTTTAAATGTGTACAATTTTATTTACCACGTAAGATTTTACTTTGTATATTGTTCTTTCCCAATCAGTGATGCAGACCAATTTAATTAACAACAAAATAATTGAGTTAAGTTTTAAGTAACAGGCTGATATTTTATGTTCTCCTCAGTTCAATAAGCTGCCAGTAATCATCAACAGAATTTTTCAGAGGTTATAGAAGTAATAAGTTAACAGTAGGTACAGAGCCAAATTACCAATATGCAACGATGCTGAATGAAAAGGAACATATTGATAGAGAATATGTATATGGGCAAGAAAATAAATAAATGATATTTCCTTATGGCAAGTAGGACAAAAACAGAAGGAACAAGATAACCTAGTGCAAAAAAAAAAATCCCCCTGCCTCTGAATAACTGCAAAAAAAAAACAAACAAAAAAACCCACCCTAAGAATATAAATTACTTAAAAGCAATTAGAATAAAAAAAAACCTAAAAAACCAAACAAGCCCTATAATTTTAGTGTAGATGCCAGAGATCACCATTATTAAAATAATATCTCATTTTTTAAAAGAAGATTGCCAAAAAAAAATGCAGCCACTGTATTTTTTAAAGACCAGTTAAAAAATTTTAGTATAACTACAGATAAAAATGGCTTAGGAGAATTCGCAGTAGTGCTAAAATTATCTAGATTACATAAGAGGAAGAACACATTTCATAAAAGCATTGTGTAATATTTTGCCCTCATGTAACCATCAGTTTGTAAGTTGCCATGACAGAGACCTATTTTTCTTCAATTATTCTATTTTTTAAATATCAATTCAGGCATCAGTTTCCTTCTGAATTTTTCCTCATTCATTTTCTAGAGATAAAAGAGAAATTATACATTCAGAAATATGCATTTGAAAGTTCTGTGTTGCAGTAGCATTAACCTTTTCTAAATTACTGAAGATGTAGCAATAGTAAAGGACAGATAAAAAATGAGCTGCTTATATTAACCTTTGCTAGTGTCTCTCTTTCTAGTAAAGAAAATCAAAATCAAATTAAATTGAAAGCCTGATGGGAGGCAAATTCACAAGCAGACAAATCACAGAAAAGTGTTTCACTTTAAAACAGTTTGAAGTACTAACACTAACTCAAAACATGTGAGAGATAATAAAAGTAGCAAAACAAGTTTACCACATTTTCCTTTGGAAGGCACTTAAGAATATCCTCTTTTAATCTTAAAACGCACTATTTTCTGATTTGAATTCTTGCTTTGTTTTTCTTTTTAATCTACCTTTTCTTCCCCACTTCACATTCTTTTTCTCAAAAGTTGAAAAACATGATCTTGGTGGAAGAATCCAGAAATAAAAGTGCATGGAATCCAGGTCCAATCTTTCTATATAAATGGGAATTTTGTGTACAGAGGTGTTTGATTAAATGCACCTAAAGTTTAAAATTGATACAAAAATTAATCAAAGTTTAGACAAAGTTCGCAAGATTTGTCCACAGATTCACAGAGTCTTCTGAGTTGGAAGTGACACAGAAGGATCATGAAGTCCAACTCAGAAGTTAATGGCCCATACAGAGATCAAACCCACAATTTTGGTGTTTTTATCATCAGGCTCTAACCAACTGCTAAGTGGTACCGAATGTCTGAATGTGACTCTAAAGTAGATACAATTATGTTTGGTTGGTTGTTTTATCTGAAAATAGATATAAACCTGAAACAACCTTAACTCAAGCATATTTTATACAGCAAGAGAGACAACAAGAAAGTTATTTTAAATCTGAAGATAAAATCCACTCTACAACAAATACAGTGGCATCGATCAAATCAAGAGAAATCATAAGCTTGAAGTAACATTTCAGAACACAGAACAGAATCCAGTCCTCTCTAGTTAAAAGGCTTGGACACGTTCCAGTACAAAGAACTGAACATAAAATTTACTGCTGCTGTACCTTGTGTCTCTTCCCATCTACGTCTATTTTATTTAAAGTTACCCCTCTTACATCATTATTAGTTACTGTGCTTAAAACTAGACGCAAAAAACAGCTGACAAGTTGGAGTCAGTAGCTGCGAGTGAGTATTGCCACAGAATTTTCTCTTAGATTTATACAACAAATGTTTAGAAATGCAGAAAATCAAAATTGTTATTACTTAGTAACTTGAGTTTAGAATGGAATAATTATAGGAAAATGAGCTCTCAGTCAAACACTGTTTCAGATTGCTGTGACCATGAAGGGCCATAGCTTTAGAAAATCAGCTTCGTATCTTTACAGCCACTGCTGTAGAAAATACATTTATATACACCTACATAAATGGTTGATATGATTTGTGTATCTACATGTCTCAAGACAACATTAAAATATGCACCTAGCTTTGAAGATATGTATCTTTCTTGAGTTATCCCTTTTAACACATCCCTTTTTTAGTTGTAATAAATAAAGCTGTATTATATATCACTTTGCAGCATTTCTGACAAAGTAAATGCAAGTGTATTTTAAAGAAAGAAATGTAAGAAGTTATTTCATTTAAATCGTAGTCTAATGATAAAAGGAAGGAAGGAAAGGAAGGAAGGAAGGAAGGAAGGAAGGAAGGAAGGAAGGAAGGAAGGAAGGAATTACACACTAACTTGGCAGCTGACATCCATTCCAGCCTCCAGCAGCACCTGTACGACAGCTTTGTGGCCATTACGTGCAGCAAGATGCAGAGGAGTGTGTTTTCTTGTATTACAGTTCATCAGGTTCGGATACGCTTTGATGATCATTTTTACAACGCGCAGCCGTCCATAGAGTGCTGCCAGATCCAGAGGTGTTTCCAGTTTGTTGTTTCTTATTGTGGGGTCTGTCAGCTCTTCTAGCAGAACAGCAACAACTTCTGAATGACCATACTGAGCTGCACAATGCAGTGCTGTTTCATTTTCATTGTTCTGTTAAAACAAAACAAAAGCTTCAGAAATTCATGTTTAATCACACAATAGAAATGTTCAGTTTCTATAAATTGCCTCCATGAGATCACTACAGAGGCAGGGTTTGTAATATAATGTATGGTAATGTATGTTAAATGCTTCAAAATTACTCCACTGAAATTTTAATAATAACACATTAATACTTCAGCTTGTGGCTCTCAAGCAGATGAGCTCCCTACATGCCTACACTGCTCCCAAACCATTTTAACAACATGCCCCTCAAAACCTTGTAGCTCATGATATGCCAAAATCTGTAACCTTCTTTGATTCAACTGTTCCTGAAATTATGATAGAGTTCTTCTCTTAGAAGTACTCTGACACTGAAGTCTCTCTTCTTGTTTTTGCTAGTTTTGTACCATAGCAGTTTGTTATTAGAGAAGTGAAATTATGGAGAAAAACTGTGCAACGAAAATGTATCAGGCACAAGGTTAGTTTCATGTATCACTATAAAAAGTAACTATCTAGACAACAATTAAAACTTGGGAAAAGACAAAATAGCACCTGTAGAAAGACTTAACAAATCAGTTAAGCAGTTTGTCTTCTCAGGGCTCCAGGAAGAGCTATGTATGTGTTTTAAGGTATATGAGTATGCGTATGCTGTGGACTGAACAGGTTTTGGCTTTATAAAGCAATGCCCCCCCAGTGTCTCCCAAAACATTATTCAATAAACTTAATAATAAATATTGAGAATAAATCTTTTAAAATTTTTTTCTTCTAGTTCTGTCTGTATACTTGCAATCCCAAAGAGGCAAATAACTTCAGGCAAAGAGGAAGGAAATAATTTATCAAGCTCTCTGAATTCTATATGCCATCTATATTATTAATATATCATATGTAGGCTTGACAAAGCCTTAAAATACACTAGACTCTATAAATTTTAGAAGTATGTACATTGAATGCCTCTTCTGATATATGATTTATAAAAAGTTGTGACAGTTTACAAATGTTGTAAAAGTAAAAAACCAATAAGCTAATGTGTTATATAAAAAATTAAAAATTAACGTAAATTCTGGAAAGATACTAAAGAAGGGTAGAGATATAATTGTAAAGAAAGAAGAAGTGATAAATCTAAATCCACCGTTCTATTTCTCAAGGAAGCAGCTGAAGGAAGTTCAAGGGACAGAGAAGTGAAAACAGAAAAAAGCAATTGTCTTTTGAAAGACAGAGTCAGAGATTCAGAGAAATGAGGCTTAGGACTCTTACTCAAAAGCTAGCTAGGATAAGAATATCCATGCTGCACAGTAAAAACTAGAAAGGTGGAAAAGGGAAGAACTTTTTTTTTTTTGTAATGATGTTTCCAATTCTGTAACCAAGAACTCAATTCTTGGTTTCGTGGTTTTAACAACATTGCTGTCATTTTCATCTCTTCTTGCAATCTAAGATGACTCAGATGAATTTGGGAAATAGAAGAGACAGATCAATACATTCAGGTAAATCAATGTTGTAGTTAAACTCATCAGGTGTCTGCAACACCACACAAGATCTGAGAGACTGGAATGTGTTTCCTGCTAAACTGCAAGACAGAGGCTGGAGAAGATCCAGGTGGAAAGTGAGAAGCTTCCACTGGCAGACATGGCTTGATGACTAGTAAGTATTTAAAGCATTGTGCATTATTCAGACCACCATGTGGGCCTTATTACACAGACCAGAAATTCAGATTAATATACATATATACTGTCACAATACCACATTGCTGCAATGCTCTATCAAACTACCTGAGACAACCTTTTTGTGCTCTAGTGACTTTTAATGTATCCTTTATATAGGACTGGGCAAATCAATTTTCTTACGTACAGTAGTATGCTCACAAATCACGACCACAGTTTAATAAAATTTATTTTTAGATTTTCAATATTTCATGGACAGATAGATGAACAGGCAATTGCAGCCTGATTTTGTGTACAATAAACTATGAAAATCAGATAACTGCACACAAAATGGACAATTATGGTAATTTTTGCCTACAGTTACCGTATTTATATATCCAATGGAAATAGTTACACAAAGAAATTATATGTATAACTACATTGACATTCTGTGAGGTAAATAACAAAAAACACATTTACAATTGTAACTATCTGTCCAATATCTGCTCATGTTTGAGGTTTTTTTCAAGAACTTATGGAAATACTAATTGAAGTATTTAGAATCTTGTGCCAATAATCTAGTATTGTAGCTTAAAAGTATTCTGATTAAATTTTCAAAGAAACATAAAAATTAAATTTGCTATGGCCCTTTTCTCAAAATATGATAGACAGATACAGACACATAGAGATCAAACAGTCCAAGTCGCTGCTGCTGAGCAGCAAACTGAAATTTGCTCCCTCTGGATAAAGAATACCCAGCTGAATTTTCACACAAGGGCATATTTACAGAAAAGTCTATTTTAAAACAGTGTGGTGCATAAGAGCAAAGTAACAAAATGTTATTGTTTTCAGATGTATATTGTTGAGCATTTTTCTATGGTTTTTATTTGCCAAATAAAAGCTACATTTCAGTTCATGACCAATCAAACTGACACAAAATTATGAAGAGCTAGGTATCCCTGAAATAAAGCAGAGGAATCCAACCTGGGCAAACATGATAATTAAATTACCTACATATATGCACTCAGAACAGGCATTGTATATATTGTGTTATCAGAGCTGAGAGGTATTACCTAATTAAAACTTGATAATACAATGTTCTTCCTTCTTCAAAATGTAAATTAATCAATTCAGGTAGCGAAGAAAAAATGATTTTAACTTTCAAAGAGTAAATTAAGACTTGTTTAACTGCCCTCTAAATGTATCTGCCTTGGCAACTTAGAACTACTTAGATAAAATAAATCAGCTTAGAATCCAGGTGAAGGGGAGAAGGGAGGAGAGGAGAGGAGAGGAGAGGGGANGACAGGACAGGACAGGACAGGAGAGGACAGGAGAGGACAGGACAGGACAAGAAGGGAACTATTGATTTTAAGGTAGTTTGTCTTCTCATCTTTAAAGCCACATACTGTTTTGAAGCAATATTTTAAAGATGTGACAAAATTCTTCAAGAGATTCCTAATAATTTAGTGCTGTTGCCTGTATTTTCAGTTCCAAGCATAAACAATTGTTTCTGTAGTACAGAAAGTTTATGTGTTAACAGTCATTGCAATGAGTAGGTAATCTGCTATAAAACATCTGCATGCAAATCACCATTTTTAAATTAGACCTTCAAATCTGATATCCAAGGGCTAAGTAATACATCTAGTGCTGAAGAAAAGCCTAGAATCCTTGTAGAAATTTCAGATGCTTCATTATACATTAGCAACTACAAGACAGACTCTACGACTGAAAGGTTCTAGAAAAAGATCAAGAAATAAGAACCAAGTAAAGACACACAAAATATAAGATAAAAAGAGTAGACCAATATTATGCAAACACAGTATGAAAAATAAGTCTCTAATATTCATAATTAATAATATTTTTACCAAGTAGTTACTCTTATGGTCCAACGGATGTCTTTCAGAAATAAGGAAAACATTCTATGATTCAGCTTTCAACCTTTTAAAATTTTCTTCATTATTTGTTACATGTGTCTTTTCATGGGCATGATTCTGACTTCTTGCAGCCTTTCTCTGAATCTATTGTCTTCCACACACAGCCAGAATTCAGGCTCGTAGGGCTGCAAACTGAATTGTGCCTTCACAGCCCTGCATCTCATCAGTATTGCAGGCTCTGCTACATCATTTAGCTGCTAAGGATGTGTGCCACTGCAAAATGTACAACACATCTTGAGGTCTATTCATTAGAGGGCAGATTAGCAAATACATTATAGGGACAGTTATTGCAGCTTGGCAGCCTGTTAGTGAAGAAGTACAGGAAGTATCAAGAGAATGAATGGCTATAATGAATATTATATAGGCCCTTGTGAAGCCACTATTAAACTGAGGGTAAAGTTAGGACATTTATTCCATAGTTGTGTAGACCTTTTCTTTTTTTGCAAAGCAAATTTTAAAGCTCCTAAAGTCCATGCAAGTACTGTACGAGCAATAATGACTCAAGGAGTGATTTAACAGACCTTTCCAAAGAATGCTCAACCCCTTTTTGTATCAAAGCATTTTGATGCTGAACTTGAAAAAGGAGACTTCCTAAATCACTGAGCCATTTCTTTGACACATAAACCGAATGTAAAGTAAGTGAACAAGACATTTGTTATGAAAAGCTTTTTGCTATTTTCTCAGTTATGAAATGAGAATTTAAGTTTAAATTAAAGACTGAGGGAACAATGGGAGATTTTGGAAACATCTATCTATATGCTGAATATACTCAAGAGTAGTCAATGAGAGGAAAAAAAATACAGAAATAAGGCTTTAATGACAAATAATTAAATAGAGAAAAAAGTAACGAAAGAATATATACAAGACAGAGAAAGGAATGACCCCAGGATGGTCTTACTTTATGTATTAAAACAGGAAGACAGCTCCCTTAGAAGTTCCACCAAGTTAATAATTCTGAAAAAATAAAGTAAGTTTGCCTGCAAATTCCTCAGTGTGAATCAAAATCAAATTTACTGACTTCCCATTGAAATTTACCTTTACTTATGTAAATATTATAAAAAAGTAACGTAATTTGGTTGGCTAGTTTGAAAAAAATTTCTTTAAATTTATTGCTGCAATTGGCTTAAATCAAAAAGATTACTTCTGCACTTTTTTTTCTTCTAAAGAAAGTGTCATAAGAGTTGCAAGGGAAACTCTGAAATTCATCCACATAGTCTCAAATTTAAATGAGGGGTAAAATCAAATGTAGAACTTGAAAAATATTGTGTTTTCAGGCTATTTTGGAACAGAAGTGAACTTCTGGAAGTCACTGAGGTGACACTGAGAGAAACACACAATGTCTGTGTTTCATCTGGATGATTTGGAGAAGTCAGTAAATATGTTAAAATTTAGGTATTTACACTACATGAATGTATCTTGAACTCTTTTTCTTCATATTTCAGAATAATTGTTGAATAGTATTAAAGAAATTTGAAGGTTTTGTGGCAATTACAAGTTGATGCACAGGCAAATTTTACCAAACACTGAATCCATAAAAATTTCAGAAGCGTTCACATTTTTCACGACTCATATTCTGTATATATATAATTGGAATAGATTCTATTCATATTTAATACTAAATATTTTACTTATTCCTGACATTATTCATACTTTTTTCCTGCAAAAAAACCAAACACTACATATTGACCTATATGTGGCTGTTATTTATGAATCATTTTTTCATAGACTAGGATTGGTTATCAATTACGCAAATTTATGATGAAAGTTCCCATAATAAATGTTTTAGCTATCCAGACATCCTTATATAAATAAACGTGTAAGTAGTTTGACTGTTAACAGCATACCTTTTTATTTTATTTGGTATTATCAATTAACAAGTCTTGACCTCATACTATCTTAATTAATTTTATAATTTACATAACTTTAAGTCTTCATCAATGAAGTTAAACACTTATATTTTTGCACTGTCACCATATTTTGTAATTTAAAACATACCCCATACCTGTCAATTAAGACTCCTATATTAAACAGTGATAGAATTCTTTTTACATAATTGTTATGCTGTAACCATTTTCTGTGTGTAGAGTTGCCAGTCTACATTCCACCAACCCCATAATATAATTGTCATTTAACTGTTTGTCTCTTTACTGTTTGTTCCAATTTTATGTAATAGGAACAGCAGGGGGCATTCAGAGCTTTAGATGCTGGATATGGTGGTATATGATGCTATGATGCTACTTAGCTGCATTTTGAAAGTGTAGAATGCAGTTCGATCAATTTACAATATACCATATAAAATCCATTATTTCATGTAATACACATTTATGCATCATGAACTTGTCATTTACTTCTTTTTTGTCTCGTTCATTGCTTTCACATAAGTTTTTAAAAGCACTTCTCTCGCATAGAATTTTAATAAGATAGATGAAAACAAAAATGTATTCCAAATTCGTTGCAATAATTTTTAAATCGTGAACAAAATTATTTTCTTGAAGTGCAAACCATCACATCTTAATGTGATCCTTGGGAAAAAAAAAAAAACCCACCACAAAAATGGGAAAAAAGCCTGACTTGAGCACACTATTTGCTGTGGTAAAAATGTGTCATGAAAAATGGCTGTCCGTATCTCCAACTCTCAGAAGAAAAAGGAAGGAAGAAAAATAGTCCAGGATTTCTTACAAGCTGTAGCTTCAGCTCCAGAGATCTGGGAGATGTTATGAGAGCTTTGAGGAGTCACCTGCCTTAGAGAGCCTATCCGCAGACAAGCAAAAGCCTCAGAATCCTACAGGCTCGTAAGAATGTACAACGAGTGTTAGGGTGAGGATGCCTCTCACGTGTTATTTGAGGATATGTGGGTGCAAGTGGCTCTATAACAACATGACACTTCCCTCTTTCTGTGATACAGAGAATATTCTCCTGCATAGAGTGCTAATTAGCACGGGAAAGTAGGCGCCAGCAAAGTAGTCCACATACTAAACCTGGCCATTGTCTAGAGTGGAACACCGAGGGATTTACAAGGTCAGAAAAACTCTGTATGCTTGAGTTTAACTTCAAAGTTTAATATGATCGAAATTCCCTTAAAAGATTTTAAGGTAACACATTTCTTGTGAGGATTGTTCACATGTTTTCTATTATAAGGTTTTTGGGTTAAATGCATAAACAGAGGACATCTGAGGACCTTTTTTGAGTCAGAGGGGTACAGAAGTATCAGCTGCATCCCTGCTTATTTGCTCCAGTGATCAAACCAGATACAGCACACCTAATCAAATTTGAGAATATTCTAGAAGTCTGGAGGTACATGTGGGACTGGGGAGAAGTAGGTTTAAATTTACATTTCTCTTTCCGATCTTACTGAAATATCTTTTTCACTCTCGCCCTCTCTGAAGTTCCTACACAGCTTCCAGTATTCTGTCAGTAGAATATACGTAATGTCTTCAAGCACATGGGTGACACGCAATCCGACAGTTGCTTTTTGTTTTGTTGCATAAATAAAACTGAAAAAAAAACCTCTTGACAAAAGGTAATTCTACAATTCAACTGGTTTCATCCTACATAAAACAGCTGATGAGAATGAGAATGTTGGAGAATTATCTTAATCTGAAACTGAAATCACAGAATGACAAATTCTGAGTTTTGGTTTTTTCTTGCATGTGTCAGCGTATCATAGGATTTCCCAGAAGACTGTCACATGGGCATCTTTTATTACTTTATTTTCCTATAGTTTGTGCACTAATACTTGATATTCATATCCTAGTTATTGTATGTATTCCAATGTCTAGGTCAATAACCTCAGATATCAAATAGATTATTCAAAGCATGGCATCTCACACTGGTTAAGTGTTTGCAATCTAGGTCTCGCATTTCTTATTTTCTCACAGTTTTCCCTCTGGCCACACTAATGTAGGCACTGAGAGAGCAACTCATTTGTTAGACTGCACTTTGCCATTTGAGGTGCTGTGGGGCGCCAGGTGGTACCATACCTGGACTTTATCATCCACTCCACAAGGACCTGGAAATTCTGAGTGCCCTCTGTCACACTTTCAGGCCTATCCCCGTCTCTCAGTTACTGCAGGCCCTTAGAAGGTACTGCATTTCTGGTTTTGGACACTTGAATCCTCCTTTTAGTCACCCAAATCACCCTGTTGGCTCCTGTGATTACACTGACCAGACCCCTGTGGAGCCAAATGGTGCACAAACAGGCAATGCAGACATTACTGCTTAGGTCTGAATCAGGAGCTGACTCCCACCTTCACATTCCAACAACTCTCTGACAACCCAGGCAATTCAACAGCTTAATGGTTACTATCTGTATTTCACAGCCTACTTCCCGTTCTTAAGCAGCTCAGCCTAGATGGTGTCAAATTTTAATCAGCTTCTTTCTGTTTCTAAACACTAACCCTAGGAATGGACCATGTAAGAATATACAGAATAAAACCAGAAGGTGTACCATACGTTTGACAGCAGAATGCAACCTGCATATACTGCCCTTACCCACTGTAATACTCTCATAACTTTTTCTTGGTCTTTTTATGTGTCCTTTCTGCTGCACGTGCATACCTGCTGTCCATCTGGTTTGTCATTTACCTCTACATGCCTGATAACTTACAGTAGTCTTAAAATATACCAAGGATATTAATTTTATCCCAAAGATTTTCAGGAATTTAACATCTAATATAGTAAAAAATACACAAAGTTTATGCAAATGTACAACCATACATAAAAGATGCATAGTTAGAGTATGTCATCATGTGATTTTTCAAAAACAAATGATTAGATTTTTCAAAAAAATCTAATATTCTTTAGGTCAGTGCCCATCCATAATAAAGGTATATGGCATGCTCATAATGGAAGATTTTATGAGTCTTGGAGAAGGAATTACTGAAACAACGGAAAATAGACCTTTTCTTTTTTAATTTGTCTATAAATTGGTCAGATCTAAAGAATATGTGCTGCTCTTTTTTGATGATATACACAAATACTTTTTATCACTTTACCTGTTCATTCACTCTGGAGTGTGATGGTCCATGATGGATGAGAATCTTCACAATATCTACATCTCCTCTCCAAGCAGCCAAGTGAATAGGAAAGTAACCTTTATTATCTGCTACATTAGTTGATGCTTCATACTGAAGTAATTTGAGAACGATATCCCTGGAAAACAGGAGGTAAATCTAAAAATCGACAGGAAGCTAATTTTATTAAGTTTTTACATGAACATATATATCACCGATATTTTTATCCTGGAAAGGAGAAAAAAACCCCAAACCTGTATTTCAAGTGAAACAGCTACAAAAAGTGAAGACCAGTTATTTCTGAAAATGAAATAAATAGTAAAACATAGACAAAAGGTTATTAATTGTAATGATTCTCACTTCTTATTAATAACATCAACAATATCATCATCAGCCCTCTGAATCTGTTTCTTGCAATAGGATCACCTGGCCACAGAATAATTTTTAGAATTTGCCCATCCAGGCCATGTGCATGTCCCTCAAGGCATTAAAGCTGGAGGAGTACTCTTGTCCCCACCACTGCTGAATTCTGGAGGCAGGATGGCAAGAGGATAGTTTTATGGAAACATTTCTCATAGTAAGGCTTAAGTAACAGTTTTTCCTCTTCTTTAAGGCATTATCTCAAAGACAGTTAGGAAAAAAAAATAATGATGATCTAGTTAGAAATACACTACTTCTATGAAATAACTGCTTCTATTTTCATTTCCCACATTCAGCTGCCTTGTAGCAGTGAGGGAAGAAGTGGCTTATTACCATTTTAATTCTCTTAATATTCCTTTCAGTACATTTGGTGTGGCTTATCACACATTAAGTGAAAGATTAGTATAAGTTGCTATATTGCATCCCTGATTTTTAAGCAGTCTCCTGTACTTAACTTCAAAAGCTAAACATAAAGAGCAGCTGTGTGGTATGATAACATTACCACGTATGTCAGAAAGTAAATAAATTCTGTCTTACTGCTGCATTTGTCATCTCAAAGTTTGACACAGTCAGGCCTCATTAGTTATTAAGCTAAGTGAATCTATGATCCAGTGTGGGCAGTTCCATGCACACTTTTTACAAATATGGAAACACTGACTTACTGATTTGGCTCAAAAAATCAGTGAGGGGAGGGAGCTCCATGTAGCCTATGTTATGTCCAAAAATGAAACTCTTGATGACAAATTAAGACAGAAGATAAATCTAAGGCAATTATTCTTCCAAACTTGATGAAACCTTATTTAATTGCCTATTGAAAGAAAAATGTGGTGAATTATGAGAGAATATATCCAGGTCAAAAGAAATTCCCACTTGACTTCAAAACATACTGGAGTCACCTAAGCTTTGAGGAGAATTTAAGCCAAATTTTGGTTACTCCTGACCAAGTCAAATACCATGAGAACAACCAAGAAAGAACAGCTCCACTACAGAAAGACTTTTGCTACACAAAAAGTTCCAGAAAAGTGACTCCTGAAGGAAACTTTTTAGTACACGTAAGGTTTGAGCGACTTCTCATAAAATAATAGTTGGTTTTGCAGTAAATGGTCCAATGAGAGCTAGAGATACACAGCAGTTCCTTGTAAAGGAACACAAAACAAAGGAAGCATAAATTGAACGAAGTGGAAGAAAATCAGTAAAAAGCCTTCCACAGATGAAATCTATAGATAAGAACATACAGGAATGGTTGGGAAGAGTCCATTGCAAGATTCAAGCTACAAAATAGAACATGCATCTCCTTCATCCTTCAAGAATGCCCTGACCCATCACATTTATCTAGGGTGAGTCTTTTTTAGTGCTTTGTGAGAACTTTTTCATTTTGTACAAATATGTTTCAGAGCAGAGAAGATTGAAAGTCATTAGCCCAGTAACATTACTGGGCTAAGTGAAATTACTTAGGGAGACTGAGATCCCAGTTCCTGCCCCAGATATGATTTAATTACTTATATAAAGCAGAATGGTTTTTCAAGGAAAGAAAGCCATCCCAGAATAACCAAGGAGGAGGGAATTCATCACATACACTGATCAAGCAAGGATTTAATCAATGGTGTCCAACAAGTATCCCAGCCACAAATTCTTGGTTGGGTCATTAATTCTTATGTTCTTACTTTTCCTGAAAAACTTTGAAGTCTCTCAGGTTCAACTTGGTGTAAAGGGGGAAAAATTAAAATCCCAAAAGTTTTTAAAGGACAGGAACTTCTCCTAAGTGGGAAGATTCTTGTGTCAAAAGATTGTATGCTGTTTTGATTTTGAATATCAAGTTTGAAAACTCAGATAGAGTGTAAAGTAATTCATTTGTTATTTGTGGTGACTAACAAAATTAGAACCACACCAGGTGTCTGTCCAATTCTCTTGCTGGCAGTGCTACCATTGCAGCAGGATCAGTATAATGGCTTGGGTAACATGTCATGAACCCTCATGATTTATCACAAAATAACTCATGATGTATTACATTTTACTTTAATAAAACAAGGTATAATTGTGATGTCAGTTACTGCTACTTATCCTGCTGTGAGTGTAAGGGGTCAGAGCAGCTGACCTTCGAGTTTTCAAAGGCTGTAGTTATATCTGCTGCTGTACATGAGTCCACATTTTGAAGTCCGCCCTGATCTCGGCAAAAGTTTGGTCAACACTGTCTGAAAGCATCATTTGGCTTTTGTATGTTTTGGGATTTTATGGTTTATATTGCTTGAAATAGTTTATATTCACTTGAAATCTCTGACTGTTTCAGTGTTTATATAGCAATATATTTAGCTTTCTGGATAACTATTAGTTTATTGCCAGTATTAAACAGACTAAAACCAGTTTTCACCTATTAAAAACCAGCAATCTTTGCAAGCCAATGCTTGTGGTTTTGGCAGTCAAAAATCAGCAATAGCCCAAGAAACAATCCATAAATTATGAACAAAAAGGCTAAGTTTAATAGACCATATTAAGAACTTACACCTAATTCCATGGAGGTAAAAATATATTAATGGATGATTTTGAATCTTCCTACACAACTGAAACTTTGGAAAATGCACAATATCTAGTTCAACAGTATTTTAACTTCATATACTTACTTAGAAACAGAATATCCCATATTCATCAAAAGACTAATCTGTCCTAAAGAAAATAGGTACCTTTCTAGAATACAGTTAAAGACACATCCTAAAGTTTTAATTTTTCCACAGAAGGGTGCAAAAATTGTGCAATGAGTAAACCAAACACATAATAATTATCTGTTCATGTGCTATTTTATGGACAGTCCAAAATCACATTAACATTCATGCAAATCACTCTTAATTTCAATTGGGTTTGGATCAATTCCTTATCTCCCACAGAGGAGTCAACAAAAGCTTTATGTCAAAATTTTCTTCAGTGAAAATACCCTTTTGTCTCCTGCTTTCAGGTGTATAATCATTAAATATTCTTTTCATGTTACTTTTGCTTTGCTAATGATTAATCTATACTGTTCTTTGTTTCACAAACTTGCTCCCTGAAGCATTCACACACTATACATTTGTACCTACACAAAAAAGTATACTACAATATTTTCTGCTGCAATTTCCCAGCAATGAAAAAGCACTAAAGCCAAGATTAGCAGTAACAATACTAAATTTCCCTAAAACCAAGGAAGAATTTGGAAGAAGCAGTATAGAATCAATAGCTTTTAAATGAAACATTTCCCATTTGTCATTACCACTTATTGATATTGATGACAGTGTCAAAACATACTATGCTAATATATCCCATTGGAAATAAGGCTCTTCTAATAAGTCAAGGTTTGCCAATTTTTGGTACAAATCTCAGAACTATGTTGTATTTTCTTACATTACACAGTTAAATACCATTCTACATAAAACTTAAATGTGAGGCACTTACTTGTGTCCATTTAAAGCTGCATGATGTAAAGCAGTATAACCTGAACTGTCAGTGCAGTTTATGTTTGGTCCTCGCCAGATGCTGCAAATAAAGCAAAATTGTGAAGTTAATTTTTTGGCTTGGCAAGTACAGAAGTGTCAGAAATTTGATCTACAAATAATCTAAAGATCTCTGCAACAAGTGTGATTAAACTTTAGAGATGAATTACCTTGAAAGAAACTTAAAATAGCAAATGTCATCTTGGTATCGATATAATTTATTTATAAAAATAATTTTACACATCCATCTATATAAGAGTCACGAACTTTATGTAGGGCAGTCTCAAAGACTAATGACAGAATAGTCATTTCAATTAGAATTGTTCTCCCTCTATTACACTGGTAATTACACTGAGGTTATCATCTGATTTTGTACTACTTTTCCACAAGTATGTATTCATTGTCTTTAGGTCAGTTGGTCTAGAATCAAACAAACATAAGATTAGTGAGAACCAATCATATTGTTTAAAGGGGCAGTAAAATTATTCCTTTTACTTAACTTGATATTTTAGCTCCCACTTTAACTGATTATATTTTTAAAATAAATTAGATAGACCTTTAAAAATAAGTTAATTAAATTATGTTTTGTTATCTTTCTGTATTTTACAGTCAACTTCACTACATGTCCTGTTTAACGAATTTCATAATCTATTATGGACTCTTCAAAAAATCAGTAAAGGACATATTTTGTTTCAAAGTGGAAAACATGGCTGCTAATCTACCAAAACCAACAATAAAACCAAACCCTGGAAACTGGTTGACAGAGGTGTATTGAGAACCAGCAGGCTTTTTTATCTAACCGACCACATTTGAAACTGATTGTATCCTTTACAGAAGCAATTTACCCTTCTGTAACAAGGTTTTCAATCATTAGTATTACAACTTCCAGAACACAAAATTATGAGTCCTAAATTAGTCTGTTTTCTTTAGTTTCTAATACAGTGCTAAACAGTCATTGGCAAGCCATTATTTCCCTTCACTTCATACATTAGAAGCAAGTGCTTTAGTTTAAAGAAAATAATTTGAAGCTAATAAGTAAAAAGAATTTTTTATACTGACATTTTTCATTATCTACATCAATAAAATGACATGTTATGCTTAACATATGATTTTTAAGAATTATTTACTATTGAATCTGTATTTCACTACCTATAAAATGGAATATATACATATATATATATATGCACACTACAGAATACTGATGTAGACTGGTCTCTTTTTCATTGTGTGTATTTGAATGATTCATTAGCTCATAAACTTAAGCAGTTGTTTTCCCACAAGTAATACTGTGCGCATATAGAATTTTTTGTGTGAAACATTGTGTTCTGCAGTGAGCATAATTCTACATAATGCTGGGTACCTCACCTTTCCCTGCAATTTAATTTCTTGGAAGAACAGGATTGAATTATTTTCTTGGGTGCAAAGAAGCAAAAAAAAAGGTAACGTTTTAAAAAAATCTGCTCAGACATCTACAGATGTTCTTTTCTACAGAAGGCAACTTTCAGATAAGGAACGTCACTCTAATCTTTTCAATTAAAGGAAATTATTTTAGCTTCATGGAATAGTAAAAATTCAGTCCTTGAACTGATAGTTCCTCTGTCATAGACAGATGTTATTTATATGGCAAAGACAATCTGTCTTTATCTATTGGAAGGAAAGAAGTCCTTGTGTATCGATAAGGTACAAGCTCTCTTATACTTTTGCATAGTGGTTATTAATTATTGTCTTATATTTTCATCCTTTGATTTACACAAGCTTACAGGAGAATGAAGAAAACAAGAAGTGCTATAGAAAGTAAGATTTTAAATAGCAAAAAAAAAAAAAAAATACACAACCAACCATAACATAATTTACTTGGTTTTGATATCTTGCTTGCTTTACTTAGATTTGTGAGGATATGTCTGTTGGTTGTTTCTTCAAAATGGAAGGATCCGTGAGTTCATATACTATTCATGATGCACTAGGCATCATGAATTCAAAAAAAAAAAAAAAAAATCAAAGAAAAACTAAAAACTAAAAAAACACCCACCAAAACCCCCATACAAATCCTTGTTCATTCTCCTCTAATTTTCTCCTTTAATCCACAGACTAACTAAAATATTGTTGTACTTTCTGACTCTGGTCTTAGGAAATATTTTTTCAACCAAAACTATACTGATTAAAAAAAAAAAAATACTCCGAAACTTTATTAAACACTATATAACTGTACCTATGTGAAACTCCTCAGGACATGCAGGTTGGGAGGCTGAGAGGCTAAGGACAAAAGACAATGAGTAAATCCTGATGACTCAGAGACACAAGACAGGACGGACAGACGAATCACTGTCAGCTCCCAAAGGGTACACAAAGACATGCTCAAAATCACAGCTTGGTTATCAAACTACAGAACACAGCAAACAGAAACAGGACTCGGCTGCAGGCAGCTCTCTTCCCTTGGGCCAGCGCAGAAATCCTCTCCGAGGAGGTCTTGCATTGCGACAGTATTGCAACATTATTTCCTACAAAAGGAATGCAGGTCCCTTATATACACGGGATATTTATGCTTTAATAACTGAGAATCAAATTCAAATTGGACAGTCTGAATACAAATTCTTGCACTTTTATTTTTCTTTTACAATTCTTACTCATGTTTCTTTTTTTTTAATGAGCTTAAATAGTTACATATAAAGAGTAGCATTTCAAAAGAAACATGAAAATGACAGATAAAAGAAAAAGATGGTTAGTTGATTGATTTCTTATTTTGCTATGCTTTTTGGAAAGAAAGAATTGTGAAGTAGCTGCTGTTACACACATATGAACAGAAAAGCAAGGAAATAAAAAAGTTTTTCCAGCTAATCATCACACAGACACACTCCCCCTCAACAGTACAAGAACTAAACTTGCAAGGTACGCATAATTTTTCCATCGCATTTCTTCTCTGTACCTATATCTGCATTATGTCATTCCATTCTCATTATACTATTTCATGACTATGCAATAATATTTCTGGTCCTTACATGGTAGTTTTGCCTAAGGTGAAAGGAAAATATTTTTGGTAGACAATGATAAGAATTTTTAAAAGCCTTAGAAAGCTGCCTGATGACATGAGCGTCTGTCTGCCCATTGGTTTCACTAAACCTCTGACTACTGACTGGTAACTCTCTTTGGAATTCATTTACTCTCTGAAATGACGCAGCAATGCAGAGGATGACACTGGTTCCTCCAGAGAAGATGCACAAAGCACGGTGTTCATGCCAGCATTTTTTAGGGTCTAAACCCTGTCGAGAGCTGAGAGGCTTACATAGCCCGGCGCACACCCCTCCCACTCCTCTCTCCACCTTCTCTCCCAAGTCCTCAGTATCTTTGGAAGCTCTTCCTAGAGACACCTGGCTCCTCAGTACAGCAAAAGTAGTGAATCTCACCTTGCCAGGTCAGGTTTAACAGCAGGAAATTCTAAACTTCATCCTCTTTCCATTGATGTCAGTGACAAACACCAACCAATTCAGATTTATGCAGCTTCCTTACTGTTCCTGTGTTCCATAGAATAAATACATATTTCAGGAATTTGTCTTGTTCTGACCCAAATTCTTCCAAATTTTCCATGTTTTTTCGTTAGTCTGACAGAAACACATTGACTAAAGCTTTTTGAGCACACAGCCAGGCTCTTCATTAGTGCTCTACCTACATTCATACACGTGTTCAGTTGTGTAAACTCAGTTTACACAAAGTTCATGGACAATTTTACAGAGAATTTTGAAAATTTAAACTTTTACACAATAATATGTATCATCACTCAGACACATAATAATAATAATGTTACTTATTGTGAAGCGCAGAAAAATAGCTCCCATTCTCTGTTTTATGCACAAATACACCAAATTGACAACTCTTGCTCTAACCTATATAAATTAATAACGTTTCTTAATAAATATAAAAGTTTATCGTTTTATGAAACGTGATTTTTTTTTCTTTCTACAGATTCCTCTTTGGTAGAATCCAGTGTTCTGCCAAATACATTATACTATTAAAAAAATATTTCTTTTTCATGTATGGTTTTACCTATTATTAACACTCCTTTTCTAAATTTGAGATACATCTTCAAATTACTTCAAGGAAAGCAAATATAAATATTTCCCTTTAGTAGAAGTGGAGATAAAACCCTTTCAGAAAGTCATATTTTAAAGCCTAATAAATAACTGTACATGGGAAAAAAACACTGAAAAATCTATTTTAGAATTAAATTCAAGCAGGTGCAGTTATAAGTATTAAATTGAAAAAAGTAGATGATATTTTGAGTAAGACGCTTTGATTTTACTTCCAGTATCAAAAAACCTGTTGCATGAAGCAACTAAGACCTAAAAATCTCAAACTGAAATAATAAAAATGTTTTTTATTATTTTAATTAAAAATAAGGAGAATGGCACATGGATTATCAATTCAATTAATATCAATTTTATGCTTAAATCTCATTTTATATATAATTCTAATTAAGTGCTTTTGTTGTATCAGTGTGAAAAATTACTCAAAAACATTTCAGTTTTGAATGTGCTTATCTCATTTTGATTCCTGCTGTTTAGTTGTCTCAATATAAATAATACAATAAAATTCATGATCAACTATTCATGGGATTAAGGATGTTACTCAAGTTCAGGTTCTAAAGCAGCTTATTCCACTTGCTTTCTTTAACCTTGATCTGTTTACAGTCTTGGCCTTAGTGTAAGTCTGCAAAACTGGAGAATTTCACCAAACTGTGGTCTTATTTCCATACTGATTCTCTTCAATATGTGATTTCTATTTGAATCAAGTGCAGTAAATACTATGAGTTTGATTATTTAGTATACAACTCATATATATTTACTCATTACTATACTTAAAGCTAGCTACAACAGTGGTTTAGAAAAAGATCCTTTTCCAAATATGCAAACAGCAGGATCAACGCTTACACTGGTAACACAAGCACGGAACTAAAAGGGTAATTTAAGAAAATATGTAGAAAAAAGGGATCATGTCCAACAATGTAAGACTCAAAAACCAGTATCTTACCAGTAATCACTGTTTTTCAAGTTTTGTGAAATATCACTGCTCAATGATCACTGATAGATTTAACAGACTACATCTGCCCAGACTAAAATTTGGAGTAGGGTGGCAGCAAATAACCTTAATTTCCAATAGATAACCTAGTATACTTGCTCACTACCATTCTTGCTGTTACTGTATTTTTCGTTGGAGAATGATGAGACCTGTACTGTCATTAGTCCAACCTGCTATCCATAGCTTCTCCAGTGAAAAGAACTATGAAAATGTTGATTATAAATGACTGAAGTTCAGCATTTGGCTGAGGAGAGGCAGAAAGCCAGACACATAGAAATACCTAAGACCTGGATATCCAGAAGTGGCTTAGCCATGATGAGTCTTACAGAGAGTGAATATGGCCTTATCTTTTGAATAAGCTCAGGATAAAAGAATTGCAATTGAAAGAAAAAGGTTTTACAAAAGCATATTTTGATAGAGTTAGAATATAAGAAACAACTTTAAAGCAACTCTGGAGGCGAGAAACTATAAAATCTATATATGAGGACATTACTATTGTGAAGTACCCAAAGAACAGGCTGGAATAGTACTGAGATAACTGGAAACAATACAAATTCTTTTTCACGTGTTTGATTACGTGATAAACAGCTCCTGCGTATATCCACAAAGGAGCACAAAGCGACAACTCGAAGTGGGAGAATCAAGTAATACCCTGGCCCAGCTACTCTGGAGCCCCTCACAGAGGCATCACCAGTGCATTAGAAGCCCATCTCCGTAAGTCCAGCAGAGCACAGCAGCACCACAGCAGGCAAAGACAGACCTTGTTGGGGTCCCTCTCATAACTGGGCTGTGAGAGCCTCCATCCCACTGCCCAGGGGTGACACGCATCAACATGAAACAATGCTGGAGAACACTTCAGGCTAAGAGAGACCACTGTCTAGGGTTACGGGACACGTGGATTGAGTAAGACTTCTGATGGGATATTTAGGGGAGGAAACAAATGCAGGGAAAGGGATGGATTTAGGTGATTTGGGCAGGAACAAGTTTGAGTAAATAGAGGGATAAGGGGATAAAAAGGGTTGATCACACGTGTATAATTGGCTCTGCAGTACAATAGGCTGGTCATGTCCCGCACTCAATCTTATTAAATTCTGATTCTATTTTCCTGGGCAAGGGCCTCTATCCTGTGTGCATGGATGAGGGTCAAACCGCCTGCAACTGAGTCAAATGATGGGTTAGTGAGAATATATGTCAGTCTGGCCAGAAACTGGAGCAAATGAAGGTCTGCATACCAGAAACTGGAGGGACACCACGGATCAGAGGACCCATGTGTGTCCACGGAGGCTGCAGCTGTAGTGTGGGTGTGTGAGGCAGTGTGCGATTGCTAATGAAGACCAAGCTGGATCAGTCAGCAAAGCAGATGAAGTAGCCTGGGACCCAGTTGTGTGGCTGTATGTCTCTGAGGTTAAGACCGTGCAAGGAGGTGATGTCATGTGAGACCAGGTAGAAGGTTAAATTTTGCAGAACAAAAGATGACCAGGAGGCTTCTGCAGAAGTCTTACTAAGTATTTTGGGGGTTAGTCAACTTTGAACATCTGTATTAAAAATACTAGAGAAACCAGTCGTCTTGTATGGCTGACATGGACCACTCGGAGGTATGTCCTACAACTGCAGATTGGACAGTCTGTGCATACGTAACTACACGCAAATGTAGGTATGCTCAGTTTGGGAAAGAATCTACCTAGAAAAACACGTTGATGAGCACTCAGTCTCTCCAATTTTACTCTGTATGGTAAAATCTAAATAAACTAAACCTAAACAGAAGTCACGTGAACTATTTTAACTGAGTTAGAACTCCGTTTACTTGAAGCTGCAATCAATTTCCCTTGAGGATATATAGTTTTATCCTGATAGTTGTAATAGTTACCTCACTTTAAATGTTGTAAAAAATCAGTTAACATGCAAAAACCAAAAGGAGAAACACATTGACTTCAGGATGATGTCACACAAAGGAATAGGAAATCAATTAGTCATGCTTTATTTAAAAAATCTGTCATATATAAGGTAACTTTGCATTTGACCTTTATCTAACCAGTTTGGCTTCATCATTATTTATGGACTACTCATCTGGAAGTACACTGGCTGAGTATACTGCATAATACCGTGGCTATATTCAGAAAGCAAAATTTTCCTGACTGGTACTGGTTAGCTTTTACAGTCAAGATCAATTTGCCTGGAGTGGTTAAGAGAGAGAAAGCCTTCATCAGTTATGACAGAAGTATTCCTCTGTATCCCACTTGTCTATGGGGACAAGCTGGGGTTTTGCTTAGTTCACAGAGAACCATACTAACTCCAGCTTGTCAATGATGAGTCAGACAGATCTTTGGATTCAATCCAAAGTTCTGTCCTTAAAAATCCAGTCATTCTGACAGGAAAAATGTTACTTCTCATCTGGCATCATCCTGCAGAAGAATGCTGTAAGAACAGCTACTAAATTATGAAATACTCAGTTCAAAACCAGATCAGCAGGCAGTACCTTTAATAAGTAAAATCATCCATGTTTAAGCAAGGTGAATCATGTTCTAAAACCATTGTCAATGGTATCTCCATGTATGATCTGAGGTGATTTGAGCAATCTGCGGGAATACCACCTGGCTAATGCTGAAGATCAGTGTGTCCGATTAACTTGGACTCCCTAACACATACGAGGTAGATGGGTTCTACATATTTGTTGTGAATCAGACCTATGCACTTTGCATAAGATCTACAGATTGATCAAGATTAACCAGCAGCACAGCTCACTGTATTTGTTAGTACTAGGCCATATAATAGAGAAAGGCAATTAATCAGACATGCTTGACTACATCTTTTTTCAGTGCGTATACAGTACTTATGGGTACATACATATATTAAACTCCCTTTATAAATAAATACTGGGTTCTTTCAACTCTTCCCAGACAACTAATATTTAGCAGAATTACATAAACAACCATTATTTTTCTATAAGCACAACAGAAATTGATCTCCTGAGGGGTTGTGAAAGCCCCTGCATATCTCATGATTCTAAGCACATCAAACACTCACTCACCCGTTGGCTGAGGGAGGGGATTGTCCCATTCTACTCTGCATTAGTGCGGCCTCACCTCGAGTGCTGTGTGCAGGTTTGGGTGACACAATATAAGAATGATATAAAGCTATTGGAGAGCATCCAAAGGAGGGCCATGAGGATGTTGAAGGGCCTTGAGGGGAAGCCTTATGAGGAGCAGCTGAGGACACTTGGTCTGTTCAGGCTGGAGGAGACTGAGGGGAGACCTCATTGCAGTTACAACTTCCTTCTGACGGGAAGGGGAGGGGCAGACACTGATCTCTTCTCTGCAATGACCTGTGACAGGACCCAAGGGAATAGCCTGAAGCTGTGTCAGGGGAGGTTTCAGGTCGGAGATTAGGAAAAGGTTCTTCACCCAGAGGGTGTTTGGGCACTGGAACAGCTCCCCAGGGCAGTGGTCACAGCACCAGCTCAATGGAGCTCAAGAAGCATTTGGACAATGCTCTCAGGGACATGGTGTGACTCCTGGGGATGGTTCTGTGCAGGGCTAGGAGTTGGACTCGATGATCCTTGTGGGTCCCTTCCAACTCAGCATATTCTACGATTTTATGATTCTATACACTGACATGAATATACCCATGAATGTTGAGGTACAGTATACACATCAGTATTTTCTTTTGAAGAACAGAGCACATTCTCAGACCACTCTGACTTCTTCTTTTGTAAAAATTAGCTGACATTAAAATAAAAGTTTTAAAAAGCCACTCTAACATTACTTATATCAGAAATAAACTGAAGCAAAGTCCTATTTCTCTTTCTCTCAAGAATACAGATATGATGACATATTTTGTTAGAAGAGATACTCCCTTAACCATTCTTTTTCCTAATTCAACTGACCTTGAATCTTTAGTGAGAAAAAAGTTTTTTCCACAATACATTTTTGGAGATCCAACACAGTATTCCCATCCATCATAAATTGATGGTGTTTGCAATTTTAAACACATTCTTATCACTGACAGGCAAAGTCAATATTTACTAGAAAAGGAGATTTTAAAACCTCTAAATGATTAATTATGCATCCTGGAACACTTCCTGACATTTGTTTAAGTGGAATAAAAATTCCTGGAGCTTTGGCACTGGAAGCAGCACTGGGAAGAGTAACAATTTGCATCAAAAATTTTTGAATATGGATGCTGTTAGATCTATGACCTCATTCCAGTATTAAAGATTGTTCATCTTAGAAACCAACCTGAGATGAGACTCTTTGTTATAGCTCTAGGACACACAGAACAGAGCTTGCTATATATAGAGTCTGCAATTCAGCTGGCTTTAATACCTTGTCCTTCCTCATCTGGGTTTCCTCAAAAGTAGAATAATTCTATCAGACACTAGCAAAACAGACCCCAGAAAAAATGCATTATTCCATTTCCTCTTGATTCTTGAAGGCCTTCCCACAGCTCATTCTCAATTTATGCTGAGATTTGAAAATGAGATTCAGAAATCAGCTACAGTAGCATTAATCCCTGCGTCAATGTAATCAATCCCTCACTATCTTGACATATGAGAATGTAACAGATGTGAGAGTCTCACTTTGTGTGTTTGCATCCACATGGTATTAAATCAGTTATCCACATGATTTCCCATATTCTCAATTCAAAGCTTCCATATCTTCATCTCATAACAGCAGCAATAATGTCCAACCCTTTTGGACAACCTGCCATAACCTTACCTTAAACTCAGAACACTGAAAGAGTGCAGCTCCTGGAACTAACTTCCAAAATATGAATCCTGAGATATTAAGGCTCTTGAAGTCTATCAATGACCTATAACATATGTAGAATATATACATAACATTTGTGCTTTCCAGTAGAGTATTTCCCCAGTTATTCAGACTCCATAGGCCTAAGCAAACAATGAGCAAGGCAGAGAACATCACATCAGAAGTCTGCAACAGTACATTTTTGCAAGATATAAGGTAATTGAAAGCAACCTTGATCAAAACGAATTCAAAAGAGTACTAAAACCCTTTGCTGTCCATACAATGAATACTAAACAATCTAAGTCTGTGCTTTGGAGAAACACAGTTTCAAATCAGAGGAGCACTTACTGCATTTGCTAGAATGCTACCTTGGAGTATCTGCATATTGACTGCCTCCATCCAAGTGCTAACACTCATTCTTTCTATCAGCTTTGTATTAACTTAGTTAACCAGAACACAACTTAGGAAAGACATATGAAATATAAAGATAGACAGGACAAATATATGATAGAAATGACAGTTACTGCATAGAAAAAAAAAATTAGCACCTGTTCCAATTACATCAATATTTATTTCTTCTCCTTAATTATCAAGTTAAATAAGGAAGTCAATCAGTGTGAAATTAGCTATTGCAGTAAGTACAACTGGGCAAAACCAGTCCACTGATCAGGTTTCTTCAGAGCCTTAAAAATTGGTCTTTATCAGACATACTGCAAACCTCAAATGGAATCTTTGTAAGATCTAATCTTTAACACACAGAACTATTATAATGTGACATTTTCAAATGTTTTGGGCATAGCATAGAAAATCTGAATAAGAGCAATATTGGATGAAACTATTGTGTGGTACAAAAATCACTAAATCAGATAATGTTATTAACTAAGGACAGTTTGAGCATAAATCCTCAATCCTATGCTCTAATTGGAACAGTAGGACAAAAAAAGCTTTCCAACAGTAAAAACACAGAATTAATGCCTTAATTTCTTCTCTCAGCAACATATCATATTTGAAATAAATAATATCAAAACAGAAGCGTGATACTCAGCACACATTTCGTTTGCTGTGCTTTGCCAACAGAGGTCAGAATTACCTCAGCAGCATCCAAAGCATTACTATGATCATGACTAGAAATACTTTTATTACCACAAAATTACTTTCGCAAAGACAAATAACATACTTTAGCTAGAGGCTGAAGCTTCACAGCGACACACTGAAAAGGTCTTCCAAATCTTTTGGGTATGTAAAACAATATCATCACTCAAAATTTCCTGAACACTGTTACTGAAATAACTACAAAGGTCATATCCATCACATGACTGACAAAGTATTTGGTAAGATATACTAGTAACCATTTGGATCACTCAGAAAAAATCAATTCATCCAACATGATACTTTTCATTGAACAAAATAATTTATGACACATAGCTTAGAAGGCAAAATGTAATTACAGTAAAAATACTCAGTAAATTTGCAGGCTATTTATGTTAGAATTCCCTATTTAAATCCATTAGGAGTTATTGTTTCTTCTCTATTTAAAAGCCTTATCAAATGCAGAAATGAAATCCAAGACTAAGAGGTTTAAATGACACAGAAGCTTCTACTATAAAGGAAAATTTGGCTGATACAGAGTTTCAAATAGCTTAAAAAGAACAATAACCCATCACTTATTTCCAGATGTATCTAAAGTGAACACTGTGTTTTATCATTTTCCAAAAACCAATTAAACACCAACAAAGAAATATTCTTTGTACTTCAAATAGTTTTACTGTGGAATTTTTTCTAGAAAATGAACCTGAGACCTACTCCATAAGTATTGCAAGTGCTCCGTAGAATTGCACCTCTGTGGATCATGAACCTATCAGCAATATTAAAATAAAAATGCTAAATTTGGGGGAATATATTTCAAGAACTATCTTTCATCTACATTCAGCATCTTTCTGCTTCTTTAAATTGAAACTGATAGGATACTCCACAAAATCTGTTTTGGCAAATATCTTTATGTAAAATATATTACAAGAGTCAGCCATAACAGGAATAATTTAATGTTCTTTCTGAACTGCCTGTTTGGTAACAGATATCTAGAGAACTCAAATTTGTGTGCAGATATTCCTCCTAATACCATAGATTTAAAAAAAAAACATTGGAAAGGAGATCCCAGTTCCACAATAAGACACCATGCAAAATGATTCATCATAACTCTCTAATCTACTATCGGCACTATGATACCTGCAGGACTCATGGAACAATTACTGGGATTTTTTCAACTGTGTATAATTCAAATAATATTCCTAAATCTTTATATAATTCAGCAGGAAAAAAAAAATCCCCAACTAAGTACCTTAGGTACTAAACTAAATGTATCATGCAAGGCTAGACTGGCCTACAACAAAAAGAAGGGAAATGATACACCAAGAAAGGTTAGGAAATGCATGTGTGGATGGCAGATTCCATCTTGCTTTCATTTATTATATATACATGTAAATCTCTTTTTTTTTCCATTAAAGGTCATACATTTGCAGAGAGGAAGGGATTCTTGCTTGTGAAACCTCCAGAAAGCTGTAGGTTTTTAGAAAATTATGGAGATGGGAAGGCCTCTAACATACACATGGGCTAGGTTCTCTAGAAGCTATTTAGTATTAACTGTTAAAATAATCCAGACCTAAAACCCCCTGAAAAACAGGCCCCAGCTGAATTTACCTTATTCTGAATTCACTTTAAATTTCAATTCCCTTTAATCTCGGAAAGAAAGATCTTTTACTACATCTCATTCTAAGGTCACTTTGAATAATTAGATTTGACTGTTGGTTCAATCTTGGCAGTAAAATTATTCAGATGAAGCGATCATTTCACCAAAGGGGGCACAATCGGATTTCAAGTAGTAAGAAGAGGGACATTTTCACCCAAGTGCTGAAGCCTGTCCAAAACTACACTTGTCATATTTGGAGTCCTACAAGAAAATCCATCTATGTCCTTCTAGTAGAATTAGATTTTAAAAGTGGCCAGGGCCCATCTAATTGGTAGTTCATGGCTGGCCCGCCACGGTCCCACTACCCAGGCAAAGAAGCTCATACAGATGTTTCTGACACAGCTGAAGTTAGTACAGTTCGAGGAACATTTCTTTCCTAGGGCAAGGGGGTTACAGTAGAAGGTAAATGTTTAAAAACCATCTAGTTACTAGCATATCCATCTCTTCTGGATTTTCAAGGAGCCACCTGAAAAAAGTGCAAAGTGATCTGAAGGAACTTGGCATCTTAAAAGGCATGAGAGCTCACCCCAAATTTACATGAAAGACCAACATTGATAACACACAATTTGAAAAAAAGTACCGTACCACAGCATTACTCCTATAACACTGATAACTGAGACACTGAATTAATTGGGGGTATATTATTAGCATAAAGATTCCCTGCAGCCGTGACTCCATACAGACTTTGATCATGCCAGTTCAGAGTAGACTGAACGCACAGAGAATCTGTAATATTTTCAATAAAAGCGTAATCAAACAAAGCTGGAAGGTTAATTTCTCTTTGGGCATGGAAACAGAATACCAGGATGCAGTTTATGGTTGTAAAAATTCTAGAATTATACCAAATCTACAGCAAACAAAACAGAAACAAAATTTCCAACCTTTTTTTGGTAAAACAAAAACTTTAACAGTTCAACCAATGAAGGAATAGATTCTTATTACAGTGAAATACAAATTTTAACATAGTTGATCATATAGTTCTGCTACATAGAAGACAAAACTTTAGGAGCAGTCCAGGGCATGAAATCATTTCAGACCAGCTTGGAGGCTTTTTTAAATGGCAAGATGAATTTTACAGCTTCAGTTTTGTAGCCATTACATTTACAAAAATCTTCACATAAAGGTAAATTGGTACAGGATTGTCTTTTTAGTTTGCAAACAGAAACTAGATTTTGGCTTTCCTATATAAACTACTCCCTCTGAACAACCTAAAATCCCTAATAGATTCTCCAGACAACCATGTTTAGACACTAGAGTTTTATGTACATGTCTTCCATGTAACAGAGGCACAATTGTTTCAGTCATTTACAAAAATGGCAGTGGATACTGTGGGATCTAGAACACTTATATACTGTTGAAATCAAAGTGCAATTGAGATCATTAAAACTATCTGGCTCTGCTTGGCTCCCAGAAAAAATGTCATGAGTTGTATGCAGGTTAGGACTCCATTCTGCCAGACTCTGAATGCCATGTCAGTTCTCTTGTCACTCCAACTCTGAACCATCTAGGAGCTCAGGCTGCACCAGCAATAGTAAACTAAACATGTTTGGAACTATGTTCTGGCACTGAGGTCATACTGGCATAGAATGCTCCACACCTACACTAATTAAACCTTCTAAGCAGGATAGCTGCATCCAGATTGTCTATCAGGCCCTAGGCACATACTAATTCTTCAGCTGTGCCTGGTAGCTCTTTCCTTGGGAGAACGCCACATGGCACCTTCCAGTAGCCAGAAATGTTCCCTGGCACGTCAAAGTTAGATGCAGCCTCACCTTCCTGTCATAAATTTGGCAGAAGCCTGTCTCTCACCAGCAGCATTTATCAGCTTAGAGGATGCAAGGGCACTACTGTTTGAGTTTGGGTCCAGACAGATCATGATGAGCCTCTGCCCCATGGGTCATGTTTCTGCTTTATGCCTTTGATTCGCCCAGCAAAGGGCATAGAAGGGAGAAGTGGCGGTACACTGACCCCAATTCCTTTTTTAGCTCCTTGCTCGACTGCTTGACTCCGGGATCAAGGTTAAGGGGGAGGAAAGTTGTAGATGTGAATATCCTAAACAATACACCACTGTTGTTAATTTATTTTCTTCTTTTCTCCTTCTTCACATGCACACTCATACTGATGGAAATTCCTAGCAGTGCATCCATAATTGCACAGCATACCTGCAAGGCAGTCTAGGAGTCTCATTCTGGTAAAAACTTAAGAAAGGAACCCACAATGGACTCAGAATGACCTTATCACAGGAAAATACTGCTAATGGCTACAGTGGCATGAATCTCTTCAACTTTTTAGCAGAAAGAACACTTACCACAAAAAGCAGTCTTTTTATGTTCAAAAAAGCAAAGGTAGGCATAGATCTGAAAAACCTTCTCATCAAAAATACCTACATTTAAGTTCTATAAACAGGGACTATTGGAAAAAACTCCAAATTGTATAGAAGCCAGAAGTGACTGGGTGGGAAAAAAGAATTAATCCCACCAATATAAAATGAGCTGAAATTAAAGACAGACAAAGCCTAACTAAACGGACAGATTTCTCACTTCTGATTTCCCAGTCATCACAAATCAAGGAGAAAGAAGCCTTCTTAGGTGAGAGGGACCTAGTTAAACATTGGAAATTTGTCCCACTTATCAGAGATACTATTTTCCATAATTAATTAGATGGTCTCTCCAGAAGGAAGAATAAGTTTCTGTCTTGTGAGAACAGGTCAAGGATGAAAGTGAGACTTGGATATCCAGACCCACGACGAAGGATATCCTGAAGGATATGGGCATTTCCATAGTGCCAGCCTGTCATACTGTCTCTGAAAATCCCTTAAAAAATGGAAAACAAAAGAAGATGTAAATCAGGAAATTAAAACAAAGAACAGAGGCCTCCAATGCCTCATTGCAGTTGAGGCAGGGCAGGAGACACATTCTATTGATCTCTGAGACAAAGTCTCAGCTTCTGGAAGGCTGAGGTCATAAAATCAAATTACAGAATGTTGTCCTAAATCTCCTAACTCACAGTTCACAAGCCTACAGTAGGTCAAATTGTTTGATAGTGTATTCAGAGCTTCTAGGAATTTGAATCTTTAACTGGATGTACTGATCTCAAAGATTAGCTAGCCTCCAATATGGCAGATTGAATTTCATATCATTTTGTTTATGGATCACATGGTGGCAGAGCTACACTTCCACATCTGATCATCACAGGGAGGTTAAAAAGGTGCTCCAATCCACCTGAGCATGGGAAACTGTCACTGAAGATCCTTGGAGCCACAGAGTCCAAACTACAGGATTATATACTGGAATTATTAATAACCAATTTAAAGTTACATTTCCCACAGATAAATCACATTATGGAAAAAACTGTCTTACAAACCAAGAGATACAAATGACCTCTGTTGATTTAAACATAAAGTAGCATTGAATTTTATAATTTGAACTATTCTTCAAGTTCATGATGGACCCCATTTTCTTTCAAACTTGAAAGTAGCTGGCTTACCACTGGTTTCTTACGCAATAAAAATGGAAATGCTTTCTTGGGCACTGTCACACAAAGCTGAAGGAAAATGGGAATGGTTCTGTACAACAATGAGGAGGGAAGGAGAGACTTTAGCAGATTTTTTAATCAATGCCAGTACAAAGATATGCTACAAAAGTAGAGTCCTCCTATTCTAAACATAACTTCAATGAATCTAAAGGAATTTCTGTTATTATTTCTCTCTATTTCTGGGAAAAAAAAGTTTATGCCAGTCTCTTATTCTATTGGCCACATAGAAGCATTTTATCTTTCAAACACTGTTGGCAGTTTGGCTGTGCACAGAATCACAAGGGAACCTTATTCTTCAGTGTCGTTCCTCATATAGGCAAACTGCCAGCAATGGTTGTAGCAGATGTGTGTTTTCCTGACCCCATGCACTAAAAGCAACACTACAGACATATGAGCTCGCCTGTTTTCCTTGTGCTGATATGCTGTAAGATTTTGAGCTCTGTAATTAATGAGACAAGTTATCGTTCATCTAATCCAGGGGATCACCCATTTAATATTATAATTGCCTGAAAAAGTCCAGTGATAACATTTCTGGTGTCAATATCTTGAAATTGGAAGCACTGCACACAGGTCACAGCTGTGAGAACATCCTCAGCCTCAGCATTAAGAATTACTGTGCTAAGTCTAGAATTCTTACTGCTTTTCTCCAGTATCCTCTACATGCTGCAACAACTCAGAGTACCTGATAAGAGGAGATCACTGTCCTGACCACCATGCATACTGGAAACATGTTCCTAAAGACTCCTGATTTCTCTTTTCCAGACTGTGAAGATTTCACAAAAGTGATGTCACTACTTGGTTCTAATGAAAAGGCTCTAGCACTGAAGTTTTTATAGTTGTAAAAAAGCTAGTTGTCCCTTCAGATGACTTGAAGCCCTAGAAAGTACATCATGAATACAAACTAAAACACCTATAAAAACTAAATGCAATTATACTGTGTATTAGAAATAAACTAAATACAACACAAGAAAAAGGAAGAAAGAAACCAAAATTCAGTTTATTTGAACTGAGCTCCTAGTAGTTCAGTCCTGCAATTACAAGCATTAAAAGACCACAAAGGTTTGCTAGCAGGCTGTACCATCTTCTTTACACTTGTACATGGTGGATGAAGTGAATTACTGCACGTCAAGGAGTTCTAATTTCAGCTGCATGGTCTTATGTGTGCAGAAATCAATCAACCACAAACTTGTGGTCAACCACAAGATTAAAAATAAGAAGAAGAACTCAAGTTAGTTATACTATAAAAGTCGTATTCTTTTTTATTCTTCATTTACTATTTCTAGTGATGTGGTTCACTGTGAAATAAAAGAAGTATATAGTTCTAAAGTTAGATCCCAAGCCATGAAATGAAATATACCAAAGTCGACATAGTTACTATCAAATCATCATCAATATTTCAGTATTGTAAAGACAGCAACATAAAATTAGGTTTTACTATGACATTTGGTACTATACTATAAAACATAAATTATGCATAAAATATTTTGAAGTCGAATGAGAGAAGTTACTTTGTCAATAATTCAGGCAATAAAAGAACAGCAATTTCCCATGTTTTAAGTGTTTCCAACAGCATTTGATTCTATTTTTACTGGTTCTGTTGCTATTTCTTTATTCTTGTAGTTAAGATGAAAACAAAATCAGGGGAAGTTATAGCTGTATTATATGTGAATAAAACAGTGATTTTTTTTTTCCTGGTATTTTCCTGAATTCTTTTTATGTAAAGGGATAAAGTTTCTTTAAATAAAGCTATCTTTTCAGGATAAAAGAAATAGAAACAAAAACATTTGACAAACTTAAGTCCAAACCATCACCATAATGACTTCACAATTGTTACTGAAAGAAAAAAATAACTGAACTTCCAAACCTAAAGGACTGGAGTACCTTTTAAGAGTAGAAGCTGTCTTATAGCACTGTTCAGGCTAGAGAAGGCTTGGGGAAGACCTCACAGTAAGTATAAAATGCGAGGGTATAGAGAAGGCAAAGCCAAACTCTTCTCAGGGGTGCCCTGTGGCAGCACAAGAGGCAACAGACATGAAGTTCAACACATGAAATTCTATCTGGAAATACGAAAACATTTTTTCACTGTAAAGGTTATGGAACACTTGAATGGGATGCCCCAAGGGGGAGAGTGTCCATTCCCGGAAGTACTCAAAATCTGCCTGGACAACCTCTTCTAGCTGACCTCTGCAGATGACCTCCTGAGGTCCCTTCCAACATCAACTCTTCTGTGATTTACATTAATTTTACATGAAGATGTATTATTTTTTTTTTTACTAAGAGGTCTACCTCTTGATGTCATGCATGAAAGTACATATAACAGAAAATGCCTCTGTAATAATTTTTTCTACAAATCCAGAGAATTCAAATTCTCATCTTCAACTATACAGAGCTTCATCTAAAAAATAAATCTAGACACCAGTAAGCAGACTGCATCAAGAGTAACTCGCATATTATAGTGATGGAGTACATATACCCAGCCAATCCAAACCAGCCAGGTTTTTTTCCTTTCTAACACGTGTAAGGCAGGTGCACCTCTCATTCCATCCTACATACACGTCCTAAGAAACTTGGAGATAGGATGCATTAATAACATCTTGCTGCTTTTGGCAGTCCTAGAGAGGCATGTAGGAGATACATTGAACTGCATTCAGTACTGCCATAACGTCCCCCCATAAATCATTGGGATAAGAATAATGAGACTGGTCAAAAGTTGATCAAATTACTTGTACGAAAAATAAGAGTACAATACATAACTATCCACAGAAACTCGCAACATACTTATTTCATTTCTCCAGAAAATCTAAATATTTGTGGTCCAATTTGAACAATTTGAACAATTTCATCTTTTCAGAGTGTTTGTGACAATGTAGTTAATGGACTGACTGGGATAACAGAAGTTCTATCCCACTTAAAGGTAACTCTCTAATTTTCAGAGGCTGAAGGAACTTCTAGGTACCAGAACTACTTTACTGTGAAGTTATTTGTGAAGAATGCCACCTTTAACCAAGACAGACTGCAGTGGAAAACAAAGGGAACATGCAATCATCTCTATCAACTCATAATGAAGAAAGTAACAGATAAGGCAAGTTACTAAATTAGTACACTTTAAATTAGTCAATGAGGAAATAATACTATCAAAGAGAAAGGGAGGAGAAAATCACACTTGTCCAACAGTCTCACTGCTTAAGAATCTGCGTAACAGTAGCAAGTACAGAACATGACAGATCACGATCAATTGTTTGGCCAAGCTTCAGCACCAGAAGAACTTGCAGCTGTGGATATTGTTGCCAGAAAAGACAGAATGCTTATTGTGAGAATGTAACTGTGAAGATTTACAGAATATATGAAATGGACCTTTGGAGTCATCTCATTCAACCACTTTCTCTGAGATGGGAGAATTTCAAAGCTGGAGCTAATTTTGAGGTTAGTTCAGTTTGCTCAGGAAATTGTGTAGTCAAGTTTTAAGTATCTTCAGTCATGGATATTTCACCATCTCTCTTGCCAATCTTTTGCAGAGCTTGATTACCCTCACTGTGATTTTTAGCCGTAATACCCAATCATAATTTTCCTTGTTGCATTTTGTATCTGTCCCCATTTTCCCTTTGCTCTGCACACCTGATAAGAGTGGCGCCCTTTTTAACACCAAAAGAAGTCGTTTAATTGAGGACACCTTAATGAGATCCTGTTTAGTGTTCTTTTCCTGAGTCTGAACAAACAGATCTTTCAAATTCTTGTATGTCAGTGCTCTGGCTTCTTAATGGTCTTGGTGTTTCTCTCTTCTGGTCTCTTCTCTCTTCTTCCCCAGTTTTTTTGGTATATCCTATAATTAAATCCAAAACTGTAAAAGCCTTTGAACAGAGATGAATAGGTACTTCCCTCAACATGCTGGCGATGTATTCTGTCAGCCTTCTTTGTTGCAAGGGCACATCGTTGACTTACGTTCTCATCAGAGATGGCAGACAGGTTAGCCAACTACAAATTAGCCTTGGTAAATCCATGTTGATTCCTTCATTCACCCTCTTGTCCTTTATGTACTTGGATATGCTGTCATGAAGAAAATAAAGGTACCCTGACGGGCCTGAAGATATTAAAAAATCTGAAGATGATTCAAGAAAGGAATAATCATTTTACATTCTTTATTCTATACATGGTGTAACAGAAGTCCATTATTATAATGGCTGTCTTTCAAATCTTGATCTTACTTCCTTACTCATAGGCTGAAGCCTAGATATTGTCCATCCATTCACTACTGTGAAGCCCTTTGAATTTCCCAGTTCTCTTCTAAAAAGAAGGGCATACTGAATTGTAAACAAATACTACCTGGCTAAAGCTGAAAGGCTACTATGTTCTGTGCTCTCTCTTCAGGTTCCCATGACCTGAATTTACTTTCTTTCATTCATTTTAAAGTGCAGTGTTGCTTTTTTCTAAGGCCTTGAATTTTGAAAAGGACAGTACATACAGGACAGGTAACATAAATCTTTCTCCTCAGGTGAAGTAAGTTAAATACCTATGAACCAAAACACATACATTGCGTTGCCAGAATTAGGCACCTCAGCTAACACTCAGCAGAGTAATCTAAAAGAAGAACACCATGCAGCTCCCTAAATCTAGTCAAGAAGAAATTCTTAGACATACATGTTTCTGAAAACCCCTCTTGTTTCAAGTGTAAGGTATCGCAAGGCTAAAGAAAAATGTCCTCCATTTACAACCCATAGATTGGAGGGTTGTTCAGAAATATAAGCAGCCATCTCTTCCCAAAGAACACAGAAAAAGACTTCTTTCTTTTCAAGGTGCTCAGTGATGGTGGCAAATCCTTAAAAAGGGGAGTGAGAGCATTCACCTGGGAAATATCCTGACCTCCAGTCCCTTAACTAGTGAATGACTGTATATTTTATACAGTCATTCTAGACAAAATATAGAAACAATAATAAGAATAATAAATCCTCACACAGGCTTTGCAACAGAACATTTCAAGCATGAAAAAGAGCAAGGATTTTCTCTCAGCAAACTATAACATGTCTCTATGACAAAGCCTACACTGAATTATACAGGAGATTCTGCAAAATGGCTTGTGTTTTTAATGACAGGTAGTTTTATTAAATTCTGTCAAACAAAAGTAAGAAATACAGAGTTTGTGGCAAGATATCCACTGGAAAAAAAAAATCTATGGAGTCACATCAAAGGAAAATTAGACATCTAAATTTTGCCGGCAGTAGTTTTCAGAAGTTATCCCAGAAATGTGCCATATTTTCATGATTGGATTCTTTCTTGGATTTAAGACTGGGAGATTACTACATATCAAAAAGGTTAAAGTAAATATTATCCTACACTCCATATGAACTGAAATCCTTGCAGACCCAAATAACAACTAATTCCAGGTTCTACTATTCCTGGTCCTCCTTGCACAAAGCAGGAATGGAATCTTTCACAGCCAGCTCAGAAGAGAAGAGAGAACAGTCAAAGGATCTAAAATACTTCAGCATTAGGTTGGTTGTTACCAAACGAGTAGAAAAAGTGAATGGAAGTTAACTTCATTTAGTTGTGTACATTTCTGCTGTGAAAAGAGCAGTAGGCATATTCACCAAAGAGTACTCTTATTCTGTCAGAGCATATGAGACAAAGCTGGGAAAAGGTATGGGAGCTGCGTCAACTTAAAATTCTAAGGACTGAGACATTTGCCTTATGGGATTAAAGGGTTAAAGCAACAGATATTCTCATTGCTTACAGCCTGGTCTGTCAGAGTTCAAATTTACTAATTATCCTAAAGCCAGCTGTCCATACTATTCTGCTCTAAATTTAATAGTCTTGAGAAAATGTTATCTTCCTAAATTAAAATGATTTGCAAAAGATAGGGTAAACCACTATCAAGTAAGATATCCACTTAGGCACACACATACGTCTGTCACTCCCACTGAACACAGTCTCCCTGCTTTTACTATCTCACACTATACACTTGCTCCTGAAGAGCATCTACAGCTTTAAAGAAGGCATTTCAGTACTTTTATCCATTCCAGCTTTAATCTCTTTCTCCTACTTTATTTCTCCCCATGACAAGTAAGAAGCTTCTGGTAGAAGCTTCCATTATGCAGATGCATATGACTTTGAATGCCTACAGAAATACAAAATTTGCCAGATTTATTAAACTCTTGCTTTATCTCCAATTTTGCAATTTCCAATCAACTAATTTTAAAGTCTTTGTTCATAAGTTAATGGATAGTCTTACACCGTCATCTTTAAAACAGACTAAAATTAAAGTTCAGTTGAAAGCATTACCATTAAAGATTGGATTTTAAGGCAAAAGATCAAGATAAATAGAGAATAATTTCATGCTAAAACTTGATCTGTTATTATATTAATAATAGGAATGAGCTGACAAACATTAATTATAATTTTCCATGTAGGACCTCCTCAAACCTCAAACAAAAATGTCTGAATACTTGATCTATTCATAAAAATAAAGAAATAATGATGATAATTTCAAACTATCTTCTGAATTTTGTTCAATTTTAAGTCTAAAAAAGAATGACAGCTTGGATTTACTTTGACCACAACTGCCACACTTTAGAAGGCAAACCCCACGTATAAAAGATTTTTGGGTGATGGGTAATGCTAGATCCATTTAAATTAAGCCTTAATGTATTTGATTAATCTGCTATCCGTCAACTGTATGATGTTTCACTGACATCGCTTCTTGTCATTTCTAATACACTATTACGCTTTCCGGGAATTTTCAATCATGCACTTCACTAAACATATTCATAAACACCTGAACAGGAAATAATTTAATACACCTGCCATGGGATAATGTAACACAAAACTAATGCATGATGCACTCATTCCAACTGTTTAGATATCAAACTCCTCTCAGAATAGCAATGCAATACTCTGAAGATGTGCTTAAGTTCCTGTTGACTTCAATATCCTTGGTAACGTACTGAAAGGGAAACATCTCTTGAAGATCATAGAAGAATTTTATTTCTCAGGTACAGCCTAAAGGACCACTGTCTGAAGGTGGTTTTTTAGATTCACTGCAAATTGCATCTTCAATATGGAAGGACAAATAGGATGGTTCTCACAGATCCAGTAGAAAATATAAAGATCTATTTCAAAACATGGGCACCTAGATATCAGGTGTAAGGTATACATAAACATGTTGGGTGCTGCCAATAGTCACTAATTTTCACAACAGTGAAAGTCAGATTATCACTAGGTTTGATAAAACTTCTGAAAATGAAATGGCAAACCTGTACACAAGGCATAATTTTATCAAGAGAAAGCAGCACACATTAGACCAGCAATCTTCTACCATGAGAAAATTTTCACTAATCTGAGGATCTCCTTTAATACCAAATTATTTTTAAAATTATTGAAAATATGTCACAATTTACTGCCTTGATACATCATTTAAGTTAAAAAAAATTCACTATTTGAGATGTCAAGAATAGATCCGGGTGTACAGTGCTAGATCAGCTACATGGTTAAGTAACCAATTTTGCCCCAGCTACCTGCAGGTACCGACAGATTAGAATTCCCCTGGATATTTCAAAACAAAATGAACCAGGCACCAGGATGTGTCCCAGGTTCCAACTGTATAAAAGACAGTATTTTTATTACAGATACCAGAGAAGAAGAACACAAATACCAAGATGCACCTACTGAAAGTTGAATGGAACTGAATACGAAAATGCAGACATCTGAGGAACTCTAGACAGACTCTAAATAAATAAAAACCACTCGCCCGTACTAAGAGATGTGAGAAGAAATTACAATTCTGTCACACACTTCTTTTGTCATCTTGAGAAGAATATGACATAAACTGTTGGGAAATTTTCTATTAGTGTTGCTTGCCAATACTGTGATTTTGTGTTGTAAACTGCGATTAGGAGCATTCTTACAGTATGTTGCTAGAGAATTTAGATTCCCTGAGCTTTCTTGAGATCTCTCAATTCTTTTGATAATATAAACAGGAGTATATGTATAGAGTGCTTATCTAAAGAATCTGATACCAACTTCTTCATACTCAGAGTTCTTTATATATTTTGTCTTTAAAATTTTATTTTTGTTCTTAAAAATACTCTTTACTTTTCAAAATGTTTAATTGTATTTAACCCATTCCTGAAGATTATCAAGATTTCACTATAGTCTAACCCTGTTTTATAAAGTATTTTACAATAGTTTCCAGTTTTTCAGTATCTGTCAATTTGACTAATGCAATTTTAGTGTCTTCCTCCGTAATGAAAATACTCAGCAGAAGCAAACTTTGGCATGTCTCTAAGTGACAACTTATTTCAAGACACTGAACAAAGGAAACAAACAGGTTGGACAAATATGGCAGCTTTCAGATCAGACTTTGTTGAGATTAGCTTGGGAGTTAGCCACATTTAAAAACATCTTCCTCTTTGTTTTACTGTTAGAGTAACCCTCTGGCTACTAACATTAAAATTTGGTAGAATAAGCTATCATTTACAGTCTCTATGTTTAAAGTCTCTTATCTAGTAACACTTTAATCCATGACAACATTCCTATTCAAGCTAATGCAATGTTTGGTTTTTTCAACATTAAGGTTTTAAGAATCACAGTATCATTTGATTTACTTAAAGATTATTATATATTTAAAATAAAAATGTTAAAGTTCTGTATTCCTTTCATTATTCAATTTTATAATTCTCTTTTAAGATGGAACTTAGTTTTTCATAAACTATCATTCATTAATTATGAATGCTTTCTGCTCAGGTTCTAGATAATTAACTATTTTTTTTCTTCATATTCCAAGTTAAATGATAGTAAAATATTGTACTTAACTTAGAGAAAGGAATATTTATTGTCATATTTTTCCTTTCTGAAAACTATACACCATACCAATGGATGAGTTCAGTTCTTCACAGTTTTCTTTAAAGAAGAATTCTCAGATATGGCAAATATTTTCAAGCTAATACCCTTAATAAAATAAAACATCCAGCATGTATATAAAAAAAAATTACTTACGTAGCATGTATTCTGAAATTTGCATTTTTTGGATGGAGAAATTTTACAAGGTCTTCTCCCACTGTTCATCGGCCAAATACTTTGAGAATGTATCTTTCATAGTCAAGATGGATTTACAAAAGTGTTGAATGTATTGACATTCTGAACCTAGTTCTCTACTTGGAACATGCTACCAGTGCAGCAGTTCTAGTGCAATACAAAGTACTTGCATCATGCATATATGCTGGATGTGAGCAAAACAGTGCTTTTAATGGCACTGAGGAATTCTTCCATTCACTCTCCAGAGCAACTAATCAAACCAATAAAATTAACTTCATTTACTGAAGGATTTATTTTTTCCTTTTAGATATATGTATATATACACACATACAAATAAATGACCTTTCTCCCCTTTTCAACCAAAAATTTGTTGATTTCAACTTTTCAAGCATTTTCATGCAGGATTTTTTTGAAAAGTCACTTAAAACTTAATATTTCTAAAATTACTTCCATACTACTTGATTGCAGCATTCCCATCATTCTACTATAATAACCAGATTTTCTTTTATAAACAAGAAGTTCCTTGACTGTACTATTTACACACTAGTGCACTCTAAGACTCTGTTCATCCTACCATGCAGAATTAAATAAATCATGGTCTTCCGTGCAAACTATGCTAAAAAGCTACTGCCTGTCGGTAAAAAGCAGATTCAGGTATGTTCTTCTCCAGCTAACTTTTCTTCTTTATGGATAGTGAATTTAGCAAATGCTCTAGCAACACTGCCTATTCTTATGCATTACCTCCTATCACCAGTGTAAAATCACATTTTACTTTGCTTATGACTAAAACTGCTTTGTTTAAGTTGAAATTTCACATGTCAGACTTCTAAGAAAGAAGCTCTAGAGTAGAAGAAGAAAATGGGACGAGGGCAGGAAATCTGAATTAGCATGTGAAGGGAAATTCACTGGAAATTAAAATAAAATTAAATGAGAACAAAGAAAAGAGGACTCAAATCACACAGGCAAGTCATGAAATTCAGAGAGGGGGTGTTGAAATAACTCAAATAGCTGAGGAAAAGACTGGCAGCATTAGCCTCCCAAGGGTAAAATGAAGAGCTGTGAAAGGACACAAAGAAACACAGGATATTTGGAATAAAGGCTAATAAGAAGTCAGTTGGACAGACTAGAAGAGTTGAACTTTCATCAAGTGACCAGAAACACTTGTTAGACCCTGCCAGAACACATTCTCCTAACGTGAATCCCATGATAACTGGGCAGATATCAGCAACACTTTCAAAAAATAATAATGCACATGACCACTGGCTACCTGTACCAAGCATTCCAGTAAAGCACACAGAGTTCTGTGCAGCGCACCCTGAAGTGCCATTTCTCATTGACCTACATCTAGTTAGTGGCTTACAAGCTTGGTAAGGCCAAAAGATGACTTCTTTGGCCATGAATACTCAGGGTCTTAGCCCCATGAGTTGCTATCATGCAGCTGGACAGCTGTGATGCAAAAATTGAACAGGCCTAAGGTATATGAGTGTTGATACCTCAAACATGATGGAATTGCTACTTTATCAGGGCTTTTTAAAAAAAAAAAAAAAAAAAAGAAAAAAAATATATATATAATCATGTAAAAATATTATAAGAAATCACACTGAAATGTCAAGAAATAGCACAAATAAGCTATGCATGCATTTTTTTCCTCATTAAACCTGCCTCAGCCTCTCTATGTAACCTACTCTAAAGGTAGGTCATGATTCTGTACCAACAGAGCCTGCTAAATGTGAAGTTAAACAGAAAGGGAAATATATTCTGAATGAACTAGAGGACTGCATGGGAACAAAGGAAGAAATTCGTACGCAGGGTAGTGCAATATTGCCCTAGTGATGTACACTTTCTGTACTACAGAGGTTTTCTGACAGTAGGAAAGTCTCTTAGATGTAACTTTGGAAGAATGATCGTCAAGCATGTAACTTTCAGAGTGCCCACTTCATATTCTGAGTTTTAACAGCAAAAGCACTATTTGAAGTTGCCCTGCTAGTCAGAGGAAATTGTGCTTTGCAATTTTAAATGGTTTGTGATGACAAATATTCTGCAAAACCGTAAAGCAGGTTTTAGGTGTTGTGAACCAGGCATCTAAAATTACTCAATGATGTTGACCGTAGTGTCTCAGGGCTTCACATATCCATTTGTAAAGTGGAGTAATAATACCCTGTCATCAAACAAGGTTGTTTTTGAAAATAAATGCATTCTACTTGCAAAACTCTGCTCTGAAATAAGTGAGGGAAAGAATTCTCTTCACAGAGGCACCTGCAAACTGTGTGCTAAAGGCATAAGCTAAGAGTTACAATGGGAAAATAAAATTCTAAACAACAACTAAGAGAGCACCATCCCTCTTGTATGATTAAAGTGGAGTGAATTTTATCTGAAGAACACCATGTGGTAACGTACAACATTCAGTGATACATACAATATGCCACCGACACGCCACAGTTCATGGGAAGACAATCTGCAGACAAATGTGGGTACACAGACATAGGACTGCCTGCAAAAGCCAGTTTGGATCTAACAGCACTTCTTAGCCAACTGCAAGCATTTATAATGCTCCCAAAACTAGATAAAGTCTGGAAGAATTGTAGCCACGTTTGCACGACACTGAATCTGAGCTAAGAAGTCCCGCTAAACCCAAGCTCGCTCTGTGTACACCTAGACTGGCTATCATTACTCCATGCATGCAAATATAAGGAGAACTATATATAGATTATTAGATGGCTCTGTTGATCCTGTCACAGATAATGTCATCTACAGATAACATTGGTGCGTGTTACCTCACCATGCTTTCCAGTGCTTCAGGATCTAAGAGATCCTAAATTTGCTCTCCCCACTTTCTATAACTCTTTGCCTAGACATAAGATCTTTAAGAAAGAGGACTTTGAAATGGAGTGCAGTATATGACCTTGATCTCTGTAAGACAGCTTTTTTACACATTAGCTGATCTATTTCTCAAAACAACTGCATACTGACTGTAAAGGACATCCCTTCCGTACCTTCTCTTTATATCTCTTCTAAATAGAATATGTTTATTCATGCTTAACTAACAGACTCATGTCTCCAGGTTTTTTATAAACCAGTAAATCAGCCAGTCACTGTACTTCTCCTCACTCTTTCTGCTTTTTCATTACTTTAATTATCTTATTCCAAAGCAGCCCCACTGTAAATCTGAAGCACTTGAGTGTGAAGTTCTTTTGTTTACAATACGTTATACAAAAAGGCCCATCCAGCACAATCTAGTAATATCACCAAAGTCAATTAAATGTGTGTGATCTAAAACTTGTCTCTTTACTGCCAGGAATCCCTAGTCACACCTTTTCCTCTTTCCACTGTCATCTAAATTATCTCTGAAAACATATCAGACATCCTCATCTTCAGCTCTTCTTTTCTGAAGTAGTTTATGTTCTTACCAGGTATTTCTGCATAGGCTTTTATTTCTGAATGAACTTATATGTAATCAGTCAAATAGTCCAACAATTCTTTAGGATACTTGCTATCCTTATTATTATGTTAAGTCACAGTTCCTAAAAAAGAGTATACAACCCAAGCAGATTTCAGTATTCCAAATAAAACATCTCCTCTATTTCACACTTTTTAATGTTGGATAGGATTATGGGTGACTTGTCCTGTGTTAGTCTAATCATACTTCCCATTGGCTCATCCTCAGGAACACCAACTCTTTTCCTAAACAAAGACACCAGTTTCTCTCTTTTCGGACTACTTTGTCACTGTATCCTTCCATCCAACTATTTTAAGCTCAACGGGCAATGCTTCCTGATTTGTGCTCTTGTATTATTTTGTCTCAGGTGATTCTCTTTATGGCTTAAACTGATGGAGAGCGAGAAGAGAGATGGTGGCGGGTCAGAAGGGGGTGCAGACGTGGTGAGAAAAGGATGAATGGAAAGGCAGAATAATGGAGACAGAGTGATGAGGGAGAGAGAGGCAGAGAAGGGGGCCACAGGGAGGGGGGACAGGTGGGCAGAGAAGCTAAGAGAGAGGGATCAGAGGGAAGGGGAAGAAAGAAATGGAGATATTAAAGAAAGACCTCTGTGCTCCAAATTGATATATTTTAGTAATGTGATATTTTAATGAATGTATTTTTCTCCAAACAGTTCATCTAGAAGTCATATATGAATAGTAATTACTTCAGCAGATGAAAATTATTGCACAAATATAAAACTTCACCACGGACAAGAATGGATTGATGATACTCATCTAAAAAAGGATCAGTTTTAAATCTTGTTCAGTGCCTAAACAAATCAAACCTACAACCAATGCATGCATAACTGCACAGTTCTGCTAAGTCTATAAAACTATAGTCATAATACTCTGAGAAGTTCAAAGTCCTGTACTTTGAAGTCCATGCCACAGAGAAAACTGCAAAGAAAACTGTCCACTTCAAACAGTGCTAACACTTCTGAACCTACCATCAGCACTCAAACACATTTCTTACTCATTCAAAATGTTGTCACACAGAAACAATGGAATTGAAAGGTGTGGTTTAGAAAGGTTTCAATATAGTACAAACAGAACACTCCCTTACTTTCCAAAAAATTGCCTTTAGAATTCACTAAAGTATTTGACTTCCAAATTTTGAGTCTCTGGTAATTCCACTTCCCTATGTGAGACTTAAACTTAAGAATCATTCTTGAAGTGGGGGGTTTTTGTGTTGACTTTTAAGTTTCTTAAACAGAAAAGAACAGAATGTGAAGCTCAAGGCTGCTGGATTATGATGGGAAGATTAAACTTAAAGTAACCCTGTACCATAGTTCTGTTTCCCAAGTAAGTGTCGTGACCAACACTGCTTGTATGTTTTGAATTTAATATCTTTAATCTATTTCAATATTTTTATGTAACTCTGTATAATCTTTGGTCTGAGGAAAACTACATGCTGGACAAACAAGTTATTACAGAACTCTCTCGGGATAATGACAGACCAGAGACTTGAACCTGAGTCTTCACATCAGAGGTGAGTTACATGGTTAGCAGCTTAACTACTGTTTTGGGCTCTATTACACCCCGTGCCATTTCTATGGTCAGAAACTTAGATCACAAGAAGTATCAAAAAAACTACCACAGTTCAACAAGAACAGCTGGTATTTTTTCACTGAAGCTGTTTTTTAAAAAAATTATTAAAAAAAAAATTATCCACTTTAATTTTACTACCTCATTTCTTAGGACTAGCTGCTCTTCACAACTATGTGAGACATTCATGCACAACTACAGACATATAGACACCTCTACTCTCTTGAAAAAAAAGTTAATGATTGGGAGGGAAGAGGACATGTACCTTCGACATCATCATATCATTGATGCGTGCCTCTAAGGAAAGGAACTTGGCTCTTTTCACTGAAGCACAGATCTCTAAAATGGACACATAACTACCTAACTGGGAGTGAGTTCATTTAAATGTTTTTCAAGGTTTCCTATATAGGCAAGACATAACTCAAATTTATTTGCAAAATTTCTCCAGTATCTTTTCTCCCACTTGCATTATTTTCTGGAGGATGGTGATACCCAGCCCCGGCTCATTAGCATTGAAGTAACATCCCACAACAGGAGAAAAAAAAAAGTGTAAAGATAAAGTGAGCAATTATTTACATTTAAGTTTTTAAGCTGTAGTGGAAAATACTGACCTATTGAGAAATTGATAGGCTCACTCACTATGGATTAACAGTGAAACACATAAACACAACTTGATAGTGTTTCAAATGGAAAAGAGAATCTAATGATCAAAGCACTAACAGAATTGGAGACACAATATTTAGCACAGTAACACTCAGACAATATCATTAATATGGTCAGTGTCTAGTTACAGAATAGATCGCTGTTAGCCAAAATGCATTTTCTTCATTTGGAATGTGAACTAATGTTTAGGTGTGCAAGTCTTCAGCTGTTATGTTAAAGGTAAATGATCCCAGCTTAAGTCTGAGAATCCATTTGAAGGGATACACGGCAAACTTCTCTTTGGATACTGTAATTGCTACTCAGAGAGTATGCTTACTGACCCAAAAACCTGCTCAAAAAACAACCACTTGAAAATGATGGAAAAAGTCAGATACTGTATTACATATAGCCAACTTCAGCACAGCAGCACGATACCAAATTAAAAGACGTATTACACTTCAAATGAGAAGTTAAAGTCAGGCTACTATTTTCCTTTTCTGACAATTTTTAAGGTGGGTCAACAATCACCAATCTTAGTTCCAGGTGTTTGTTACCAGGTTTCTAAGCATTTTCAAATGTAGCTAAAAACTCTTTGCACGATGCCCATGAAAACTAAACTTAAAACGTCTTTAGAAAGAAAGTAATTCTTCACACATGAATCAAAAGTGGTTTAAATACCAACTTTAAATGAAAAACAACTATTTTAATCATTCATATTATTGTCAAGTTCTGTATGCTTAGATGTGTAATAATGGAGTTGCAAAGGGAAAGAGATCTGTCATCAAAATTATAGTGTGTTTGCCTCTGATGATCTGAATGTTAGCCCATGTGACTAAAATTGCAGATGAGTAGAAGTATGCCCTGAGCAGTGCTAACGCAGTCAGGACAGCCTCCTTTGCTGCTCTAGTAAATTTAAAATAGTTCCTGACAACTCCCTATGTGAGTGTCAATTCAGCTGCTTTGAAAGATAGCATCTGCCTTACAGTTACAGTGAAAATAAAGCCATCCTTTCCTGAGTTTTGTATGCTTTACCCAAGGTTCATCTGATGCCCAGTAAATATGGTAGTGCAACACTGTGAAATGAATCTGGTATATAGATTGCCTTTTGTGGAGCTGAGAAATAAAATCCCCAAAGACCCAACTTTCCAGGAATATAATGAATTGTCAGTTTTAATAGAAGATTCATTTTCCTCGGGAAGATCTCAGCTATATTCTGGACTTTTCCAAGAATCCCAGAAGACTGCAACAATGCATGTTGCGTGACAGTTGCTGGAGCTACTGACAGTGCTACAGCAACTCACATCAACAGAGATGCGTATTATGAGCTGACCTTCTGCAATAATAGTTCTTAATTCCTCTTTAGGAATTGTGACACTCAGAAATGGTGACATCTTGTGTAATTTAAGGAAGTCATACTTTCAAAGAAGACATGAGTAATTAGCTACTATGAAGACTAGCCAAAGTAGTAAACTTCCAAAGAAAGAAGTCTAGACATTCTGGCTCCATCCTTTAAAAAATAATACTGAGGCCTGCCTTCTCATTCTCAACCTTTTTTTTTAACCCAAGAACATATTCTAACAGAAATACCACAAAGGGACTGAGTTCCTTCCTTCTGCCATTTTTCAGAGACAGTAGGTTTGGTTTTGGCATTTTCCCAAGTAGCAAGGCAAATTCATCCACATGTGCTATGGGTCTCTTGGGCAAAGACCAGACAACATCCAACCACCTGTGTGTGTTTTCTTGTCACTCTCTAAAGAAACTTATTTGCCACTTCTTAAGTTTTCATCAGTCTTTGAGGAAGGTTCTGAAAGTGGACCTCTACCACTTTGTCCAGAAAATTATCATGCCCTTCTTTGCAAGTCAGTCCTGTACCCCTGATCTTACACTTTTGATCAGTACTGTGTCTGTTCGTTCAAACTACCCAATGAATTCTGCTTTTTGTTCAATTTCTCCATGCCATTTCCAGGCTAGTGCCTTCTGCATTTTCCAAAATCATTAACCTAGTTTTTTTTTTTTTTTTTCATATGGATTCCCTGGCCTTGAGGTGAATATCTGCAGCAAGGTTCTCTTTTTCAAGGCTGGCATAAGCAACCTCAGGATTCTTCACATCCTAAATTTTTCCCCCTTTTCAAGCTGGGCATCACAATTATACTGGGAAAAGAAGGGATGATGATGAGAAAAAATCCTATGAAAACAATATTTAGTTAGTGAGGGAAGGGAAAGAAATCTCTTTGTCTTTTACCACCATCATAATTATTTATTGATTTATTCCCTGGAGGTTGTCTACTGAAGTAGGCAGCCTAACAAGGAGGATGCTCCCTTGGCATTTTAAAAAGCAGACACTTCTAAGCAACCTCACTTGCTTTTCTCAAAACTTATTTCCTCAGTCTGTGCTCTGTTACAACCAGTTGAGCTTTAAAGCAAAAGAAGGAGAGAAAATATTGTAACAGTTCACGTCATAGCAAAAACTATTCATGCACTGGAGACACATGACAACATTTCTGCTGCTTTTACTCCTTTTATGCCATTTATACCTATGTAACTCTTTCTTGCTTGAATGACAGAGACATGGATGCTCAGTGCTGAAGCTTCTCTCTTTTTCTGGTTAAGGAGTACCAACACAGTAAGTACCACAGACCAGGAATGGCTTCATTTCTGAAGTCACTCATCAGTTCTGGTTCACAGTTTAAGTGGGAAAATGATAACACATCCCATTTATGCCTCAAACTATCGTTCTAGGGCATAAGAGGAAACGTTTCATCACTGGGGAATGACCTTGCTGTTTCCTCAATAACTGCTTCCCACAAGAGAAGAGAGGAAAATAACATCCTTCCCCCCCACAAAGCTCTTTCATTTCATCTCATCTTCACACTTTATTTTCAACAATTAAAGTTTGATTTTTCTTGCCTCACCTTTGCTGTTTCAGGTAATATAATGGGAACCTTTTTCAAATGAGTATCATTAGTCGCTGAAAAGAAAAAAAAAGAAAGGAAAAAACCTCCAGCATCTCAAATTCTATATAATGTCTCATAAAGATATTAGATACACATCAGGAGTTGTAATTTTTTTCTAAGTTATTAGAGGTAACTCCAGTTTCTTTATATTCTGTTCACCACCATATAGGTAGTCTGTATTTACAATCTCAGAAGAAATACATTTTTCTCTGGAAATATATATATCTATATTTGTGGAAATGTATACATAACTATATACAAAAAAAGTGTATTAAAAATTGTTGAGATTGCAAAGGCAAGGATTAAAGTTCTGATGTTAAATCATCCTGCTAACATATAGGTATTAGCCTTAATCACATGATTTCCTTTTATTTTGCAATGAATGCTGATCTTGGAACAGTTGAAGGCCTATCCCCTAGAATGGGGAGGATTGAATAAAACCTCTTTTCTTTTTGAAAATCAAAGGTATTAAAAGGTTCATTGGTGTTTATTAAGTCAATTAAACAAGGTAAGAACAGGAGCAGCAGTTTAATGCTGCACCACAGAACTGAATTGTATCCCTGTCTGTTCTCCAGAAACAAACCTCTGAATATCTGAACAGATCTTTATACATTTGGACATATAAAACGCTACTTAATTTATAGAGAATGTTCTTCACATAATACTTCATTAAGATGTGAAACCCTTGCTGTGAGATGCCATGAATGCTAAAAATTTGCATTGCTTCAAAGACCAATTGAACAAGAAAAATCAACTGGAGCTACTTAATAGAAAGACAATACATCTGTCATAGAAAGCTGCTGTAAATTGCTAAAAGCTGTGAGAGTACCCTGGAGAAACTGTTACATACTATATGTTTGCTTTGCCACTACATTCTTCTAAGAACAGGCTCTTAACACCCAGTCAAAACTGGAGAAGAGTACTTTGCTAGACAGACATTCTGACCAAGAAGAGCCACTCCTATAATTTTACACTAACTGTATTAATACTGTGAAAAACGAGCTTGCTGAAGTCACCAGATGGAAACACCAATTCAATACATACTTCCCACCATAATCTAAGAGTGCTTCAGTCAGTATTTTTAAGTGCAGATACTAAAACCCCTACCCAACTAAAACCCCACTGAAGTACAGGGACAGTAAACTCATTAATGTTGTGAAGCAGTCAGATACCATAGCAACAAACATCACCACAAAAGAAAAAAACCAAAAAAACAAACAAACAAAAAAGGCCATAGTAAGTTAAAATGCTGAATAACCACTTATTTAATGAGCACTGTCTATCCTGGGCCACAACCGAGGAGAAGACTACAGACTGTGTCATTAAAAAAAAACAACATGTAATGCCTGCATTCAGTGGGATACATAAAAACTTCACTGGCAACCTTATTTTTATCATTCATAAAAAAAGCAAACTAAAACTCCTGAAATTTCACCATGTAGTGTCATCTTGGCAAAACTTCACTAGATGATTTATCACAACTACTTAAACTAATGGCATGACTGGTGGCACTTTATTAACCACTATTATAGCAATTTATTTTAGCACTAAAAGAAAAGGAGACAGTTTGCATTTCACAAATATAGTAAGGAAATATGAAAATGTCAAGCTTTGAATGAAAACTATATTTCAGTGCATGTAAATTTTCTCTCTATTCCGCTGAATGAATTTTTCTTTATTCTGCCCTGTTCCTTGTAGATCACCTCCTAAACTTCTCTCACTCTCCTCAGCACTGCTAATTACGATGGTGAGTCTCAGTTCTCATTCCTAATCTCAATTCTTATACCCATTTCTTTTACGAACCATTTCTAGCATTCCAGCCTTTTCAGAGTTTCACATACAGTCTGCTTGCTAAACCATTCCAAATACCTTGATTCAGGTCTCCACCCGTCTTCTACCCACACCTCCTCACCCAGAACATGTGCCTATTCCATACCTTTAGAAGCTTCATTTTCTGCTTATGACAAAGTTCCTCTCCCTCTGAAATCAAGACTTACACAGTCTACATGAAAGTAGGAATAATGGGGATAGATTTAACTGTTGTGACAGGCAAACAACAGATTTGTAACATATACATATACTACATGCCGTACGCTTTATTTCCACAAATGATGTATTTGGTTCTCTGAAACATTACTTGTGCACATTACGTGAGAAGATCCCTGGCGGATCTACCACTTGGTTATGCAAGATACTGCTCTGCAACAAATGTGCACAAAACAGGAAGCAGAGTGATTGCAAATCACTTACAAGCATATTTTGACAAATTAACTATACAGGTGACAAGAAGGACATGGAAGTGGATAAATAATTACTTGAGAAAACTGAAAACTAAAAATAAGTGCAAATTATGCTTTTAAGAAACCTTACCAATGACTTGAGATTCTGGGGTCAAACTGCTAATATTAATATGCTGGGGGGGGGTAATTTGCAAAAAATAACCTAGACATAGAGATTCACTATTCATATCGAGTGACATCTAAAACCAGAAAACAATCGCCCTGAAAAGTCAGTACGTACACATGGAAGACAAGAAACTCAAGAGTTAATTCTCAGAATTATCAGTAAAAACAATACTGGAAAGTTGTATCATGAAGGTCTAAAATTCAAGCAATATGCAGTGGGAAAATACCTAGTCCAAAAGATATTCCCAATCCTGATTTACAAAACTCTTTTTTTTTCTTACTTTCTCTAAAAGGCATCTATCTCCTGGACACTCCTCATACTGTGACAGCATGAATACTTTACAACTTAACCTATTTCAGCACTTGCCCAGGCTATGAAGGATTAGGAGAAAATCCACACACCAATCACACCATTCTTACAGGAGAAAGAAGTTACTAGTGGGTAAACTCAAAGACTAAATGTGGTATTTGTGGTTTTGTAATGACCAACATGTCAGAAAAAGAAGTAAAACACAAAAAACTGTCCAACTCCAGCACAAGAGCCTGGGGTGGTGTAAGACCCTATTCACTCCCAGCTGAAGGACTACATAATGTTTTTGCCTGAATTTCATGAGGCTCCAACGAGCCCATTTCTCCAGCCTGTCCAGGTCCCTCCTTACAGCAATTCTTCATATGAATGGTTTCTCCCCAGTTTGGTGTCATCTACAAACCTGCTATGCTTGATACATTGCAATCAATACTGGCCCTTGAATCCTGAGGAAACCCTCTAGTAGATACCAGCAGTTGCATTTTGGACTGTTGATCACACCCTCTCACAGTCCAGCCAAGTTTCAATCCACAGTTGCTCAGTCCATAGCTCATCATTTTGACTGAGACTGCTCTGAGGTAAAACACCACGCTTTTCCCCTTGTCCACAGACACACTTTTCACATCGTGGAAAGCAATTAAGATTGCTCAGGCATGATTTAAGCTTAGTAAATCCACGCTGGCTGTTCTCAGCTGTGTTCGTATCCTTTGTGAGAGCAGAAATTACATTCATGAGGACATGCTCTGGAACTTTCTCTAGGACTTAGGATAGACTGATGAGCCTGATGACCCCCCAACCTTCCTTTTGCTCCTCCTGAACACAGGCATGACATTTTCCTTTTTCAGTCATCAGAAACTTCCCGTGTTTGACACAATCCTCCAAAAATTGACAGTGGCCTCACAGTAATATTGGTTGCTCGAACGTAAGTGTTCCCCTGATCTTCCTCTACTGTGGGCCATGTTTCATCGCCACACAAATTTTGCTAGTAGGCTCACAAATTTGGTAAGTCAAACTTTACCACCAAACAACCAAAGCAGAAAAGGCAATGATTCTTTGCATTTTCCATGAGCTTTGTCACTAGGTCTTCTGCCCCTAGTGACTGTGCACTGAGTCCACATTTTCTTTTCATGTCAACATATTTACTTTTCCCTTTCCTATCTTCACTAGTTCAACTCCAGTTAATGTTTTCTGATTTGTTTCTTGTACACTTGGAGCATTTTCAATAAACCTCATGTGAAACAAAATCATGCATTTTAAGTAATTCTCATGTATCTCTAACTTCAACCATCCAGAATTCTGCCTCCTGGCCAGCTAATCTACTGATTATCTACCAGTACCTATTGTCTACTGCTTCTGAATTAATCCAAACCAGCTATAAAACACAGAAGGAAAGAAATTCTACCCAAATTTAGCTTCAACCTATCTATATAAGTGGTCATTTTTATATACTCAACATATACTTTCAATTACAATTGTTTTCCTGTTCTTCAAAGGCTACCTGCAAAAATGTTTAAATTAGGGACATGTTTCATCTTGAAATAAAATCAATCAATATCCACTTTGGGGGGAGCTCAGTCACTCTCTATGCCCCCTAACTGTATTGACTAGATCTCCATTGGCTGTAATAGGAACTCAAACACCTACCACTGACATCAACACCTATAGAAACATAGCTGCCACTGGCTGTTTTAAAGTGGAACTAAATTGCACTCAAGATGTCATTTTTAACATTTTTTCTCTCTTTAGAAAATGTATGTGCAATACATAAGAAACAGTGCAAAATGATTATAATAAAAGCATAACCTTGTGGAATTAAATCTCACAGAACCTTTCTTATAGTAGATACCTGTACATTATTAGAAATTCATAGATGTTAAGTGAGATGCAGAACAGTTGTTGTATCACTTCTTAATGCAAAGTGACCATACTGAAAATACTGTCATCAGGAAAAAGTAATCAAAAAATAAAAAAAACTCTTCCAATAAAGGCTAGAAAGTTCAAAAAAAAAAAAAAAAGTATTCCCTACTTCCCAAAAGGGTCCATGTACATGAAAATGTCGTATCAGTAGGCAGAAATTAACACTACTTACTATGCCTTACATATTTAACATTAAAAGCTGTCAATATATTTTACCTTGAAGTATTAGTATAGGAGTAGAATGTGTACTCTAACTGGAAGTGGCCAGCAGAAAAATTCCATGGCAGAAGTGAATTCCAGCTGCGGAACTCTCGTATCTGTCACCTCCCCAGGTGAGCAGACTAAGCTTGCTGAAGAAAAGGCACTGTAACTGCACTCTACACTGTCCCTTAGAGGGACATATACCAGTAGCATCAATTAAAGCAGTTTATAGGATGCTTCAACTAGTGCCTTTGTCAAGAAAATTTAAAAAATGGGCTAGAGCTGTAAGCACTCCTTAACAGCCCATCCATGAATATTCATACAAGCTGAAACTGAGGCAAATAAAATAATCTACCGGTAGAGTTTCAGAAACGTGACTATGTCTTGGATCACTACTGCAGCGACTGTGAAACATCTGCCCTAAAAGCATCTGTATTTTTTCTTCATAACATTTCCAACCTTCACAAGATAGCAGACCTTTCAGATAACATCATTCTTCATTCCACTTCATTTATTTCCCCTCTCAGTTCTGCTATAACATTGTGACTTAAAACCAGCAAAATCATGTCAATCTCAAAAATGTATAAAGCAGCATTAATTCTGTTGAATTACAAAACTACTAAAATCATAGATGTTAGACAAGAGGGGAAACAGTGATGATCATAATGAATTCATAGGGTCCTCTGTGGAGTTAGACACTAGCCATCTAGTGGCTAAGAATTCTAAAAGTATTGTTTTAAGTAGACACTTCAAGGTCCTGAAGGTTTTTTCTTACCTTCTCCTTTTAACATGTTTGTCAAATTTCCTTTACTAGTCTGCCTGATTCCATCATAAACTCCACCAGTCCTCCCAGTACCGTCACCATTACTTGATCCTATATACGGTTAGATAAAATGACCTTGGTAGATTTTACACCAGATCTATAGTTCTTGCTGGTCATTTTTTGCATTCAGTCTAATATTTTAGAAAATTAATAGACCATACACTTGACCAATACTCAGAAAACAAGTTCTGGAGTAAGGAGAAGTGAGAAGTTTATCCATAGAGTTTAACTACAGAGCTTGAATCCAGGATCATGCTGAACTCCTAGGGAAGATTTATTACACAGACTTTGTGAATCGCCTTGCCCTTAACCATCTATCAGATGTCCTGTATACTGTTATATTGCCACCTTTACATATTGTAAATATTTCAAACTAGAAAAGAAATCTAAGGAATTCAATAGATAAAATGTTGTCTGAACTTTGATTGAAAACATTTACCAGAAGTGAGAATAAAAATAAGTCTAAGAAGGGTAGAAGGAAACAAAATGAAGGCTAAGAGAAGCTCACACATTTGAAAGGGCAAACCAACAGAGCCAAGGCAGCAATCAACTATCACTAATACCAAAAAGCATAAACTAACTGTTGTCCTGATTATTAGTTTGCATTCCATACTGAAAGGCAAAAAGAAGAAAGATTAAATATGTCCTCAAAAGAATTAGGTTACCTACTCTAAAAGGATAAAGAAGGTAATTGGGAAATCTGGGAATGCTGGTCTCTGCTTAGGACATCGGTACAAGCCCCTTCATTAATTAAAAGTAGTATAACTAAAATTAGGAATAAATATAGACTAAATGGATGCCCCACTGAACCACGTAATAAATATTTTCCATTTTATTATCTGTGCTGGTTGTCTGAAATAAATACCTTGGAAATGTGTGAGCCCAGAACTCTCATACTGCAAGCCTCACATAATAAAACCTCCTTATAAAAGAACCTAAGAAAGCTCCCCTTACTTTAAACAATGCTAGTTGTAATGATGAACTGAAGTAGTCCCCTTATTCTTGGTAAGTTCATCCATTTGTTATTCAAACTATAACACGAAAAAACTTTCAAACTGTTAACTAAAGCTTCATAAGGTATTTCAACATTTTAAATACTTCCTGCTCTACAAGCCCTACCAAGTGTGATGTTTTTGCAAAGGAAGCTGAATGAATCAGAGGGCTCTGCACAAGGACAGAAGAGGATCTGTGTGGTTTTCAGCACGCACTGAGGCCATCAGGCTAAACTGTGGCTTTGCTGCAAGCAAGACACTGCTCTGAGAAACAGATGAGGAAACAGATTGCAACTCCCAGACTGACAATCTGCTTGCCGTGTTTCTCATACTTTAGAGGAGAAATAACTTGGGCCAGGCCTATACATGGTGTAGCTGTGCTAAGTAAGGCTGAGCAGAGAACGGAGCCATTCCCTGCCACAGTGCCAAGTGTGGAAGGGGAAGAAACCAGCTCCAGGCAGGCTGCTTCACCCTCGCATGCTGTGTAACCGCAGCAGCCAACAAAGAGCAAAAAAGGGCCAATTCAACCTTCCCTACTACTCTGTGCCAGTCCATATTAATTAATATTCAATCCCACAGGCCCATTAAAAATCCAAAGCTCTTTTAACATGTACAGTTTAAAAAGACTAAAAACCAGCATATAATCAAAAACTATCCATTTTTGATAGTAACATAGAACAAATAGGCATGTACATGCCTACATGTGGCAAAATGTGAGAAGGTCTCTGAAATACATTAAAACCTTCAAAGTTATTTTTCCAAAAAACTCTTGGAAAGAAACGAAGGCTGTCTCTATCCAACAATGAAAAACTGGTTGGTCAATTAAAACATGTTATGCATACAGAGATATTCAAATTAAGTAAATTAAAAATACCAGGTTTGTTAGAAACACTTTACTCTTTCTACGTGTTAAATCCTTTAATATGTATGCCTTTAAGGGTTCGGGATACAGAAATTAAATGATACATTCTGTTAGAGAGACTGTGGGATTTTACTGTCAAGTTTTTGTGTTTACACTGGAATAATGTAAGAGCCAGTGAAATCATGTAAAAATATGTGAAAATTCTATTTGCAATCTGGAAAAAAAATCCTCAATTCTAAACTTAAAAAACTTTTTTTTTATATGAAACATATTTAATATACTAATGTATGACAATTCCAGGCAGTGGAATCCACAAAGAAACAGAAAAAATAAATTTAGACTTAAGTCTTCTAAACTTTGAATGCTTTATGAGGTGTCTCAAAATAGCTTTGTTTCATAGTAAAAGGAGAGACCCCAGCTCTGCACTAATGCTTTGGGTTGGAGACCGCAGGCAAAACAAGTAACACAGCTTTAGATATCCTAGTGTATCACACCTGGAATTTAGATGCATCTCCAGAGTTCTTGGTTCCTTGTCAAAGCCCATCAGTCCATTCAGAAAACACCTGGGCACCTAAAATACCAGTAAGTACCCAGGTTTAAGCAACTAAATTATGTCAGGTGTTAGGTTACTTGCTCTAGCATGTTGCAACGCCTTACACTGATCTTTGCAGCTGAGGAATTCACCTTCACTACACTCAGCCACTATCTTTATAATAAAGAGCAAAGTATGGTGATTGAGGCAGGGGGCAGAAACCGACCCAGAGCAGCCTTCCAACGCTTCTCCTGAACTGAAACGAGTTAGAAAGTCCACACAGTCAAACGTTACCGATTTGTCGTCATTGTTTCAGGTAAACAAATTTGGGCATGAGGTATTATATAGTAACTATTACAGATATCTGGGTGCATACGAGGTCTTAATTAAGCATACATCATTTTTATGCACTTTGCACATACTCTAAGCACGTGTTTAAATTCTCACAGGAATTCATTCATACTGTGTGCTTAAATAGCCTTCCAGAACAGAGCTGTTTTCCTGAAGTGTTGTCATAATTTAATGACTTAGAAGTCAGGCCTTTAAAAATAAATAATTTAGTTTGCAATTAGCATCAACAAATAGGTCCAAATCTAGAATACCATACAGAAGTTCACCCTATTTTCCCCCCAAGTACCATAAAACACATTAACCGCTAAGAAAAAAAAAAAGCTGTTATAAAAATGTAAATAGGACATCAGAGCTCAGATAGTTTTTTCATTGGTTCAGATAACAATCAATATTTATTTGTCAATTTATGAATATTAAATTTCATTCACAGGGCACATAATTACTGTAAAGCAAATTTCCACCAAAAAAAGGCGACTAGTTGTAGAGAGTTCAGCCACATAAACTGAGTTGTCTCCAGCACTTTGAAGAAATCCAAAGGGAAATTGTACTCCTACTGCCTAGACCAATGCATCAGGCACAGTATTAGTCCATTTGCATCCTGAAAGAGTTGGACTTTTCCAGCCTAATGTTCGAAACAGCACTGCCAAAAGGAGAAAGAGCAAGCAACATGGACCTTTCTCACAACAGCGCGACATGTACAGTCCTGGGACACCATTTTAGAAACTGAGCAATAATTATGATCAACAAAACAGCAGGAGTTACCGTCAAACATGACTCCCAAAAATTATATAAAATGAAGAAAATTATGTCCCTATATTTTTCTCTGTTGTTTATTTTAAACAACTTTCAAAAGAAGTTTTTATTCTAATAAACTGCATGCAAAAATACCCATATAGCTCTACTAGTAAACTTCTTCAATAGGTTTTCTATTTAAAAAATCTTTGGATCCCCCTCAAATTCAAACTTTTATACTGTACAATTATGGCTCTTCTACAACTTTACTATTTTCAGTAAGTGTTGATTTCCCGAACAGGATCAAGATGTTCATATGACTGTCAGTATCTTATTTTGTTTCCATGTTTTCTGTACCAAGATAGATCCAACGTTAATCTTGCATGTCATTCTGGACTTAATCCATAATTAATGGCATCAGTTGGATCATGGAACATCTCAAAAAAAAAAATAATAAAGCTATGTCAAAATACCTGTCACATATAATTCTTTCTTGAAAAACATTTACAATAATGCACAGCAGTTTCTGCTTTGAGCATTCCTGCTGAACCCTCTAAAAAGTCTTATGTTCCATACTGTGTTAGATTGTGAACATTTATGCATCAAACCATTACTGAATTCTTTCTAAATTAGAAATATTTAATCATACAGCTGGATGCAGCATACAGCTGAAAGTTTGCTCTTAGTTTTTGAAGTTGCGTTTACAGAAGCCATAGACATGCTCGTTAGCAAGAAATGCCATAAATTAAACAGTGTGTGTTTTACTCTGCTTTACTTCTCTTTAAGCTAAGTGCACTTCCAGGAAAAAAAAAAGCCAGTTGACTTCACAACCTACAATACTTCAATCCTGAGTAACAAACAAGGATTGTGATGACCCATCTGTATATAGAAAACACATGGTTCACGTGTTCTGTGTACACAACATACAACAATGCTGTTTAATAAAGGAAGGCAAGCACAAGCAAATACACCCCCTCTGGATATACAGAACTTACGATATATAACATGAAATTAACAGCGCAAGAATACAGCACAGGCACTGGCCCTGGAGAAAGCCACTACACCAATCATGCATTAGAACTAGATTATAAATGGCTAGTCATTGCACTGAAGTGAACTTATTTCTGTACTTAGAAAAGTGGGTATCATATTTCAAATTCAACTGACTATCTGGCACACTTCTTCCTAAGCAGCCTATTCAAGTACAGTACAAAAAGCAATCACATGGTGTGTTTTGATTTTGGTCAATGGGTTAGTAATTCAACAATGGTGCAACAGCATAGAACTTTGGTAAACTATGAACACCTGAATTGCTGTGTTTACAGCACTAAACCTAGCTGTAAAATAGCAAGATTTTTAAAAAGGGTTTAAACAGTATAATTTGGAGAGTTAACACCAAATTTTCCCTGATAGGGAACTTTGAAATAATATAAATACCTTGACAAGAAGGCACTGGCAATAGAATCACAAATACATTTTCATTTAATCAATTTCCATTGTGCTAGGCCTTCTCTTTCTTTAAGGAACAAAAAAACCAAACCCCCAATTTATTCAAGTTCTAGGTCAACAGTGTTTCAGTTCATTTTGTCTTCTTTTGCTATGCCTAGTTTGGTGTTGAACACTAGCACTGGACTGTGTGCTGCAGACCTTCTCTGCTCTGAATACAGTCATATATCATAAATGATTGTGACAATGCTCTGACTTAAGAGCATGATGAAACTTACGATCAAAGCTGTGCTGTAGATCGCAGGAGATACAAGTAATGACTGAAGTTAAGCCCTTTCACCCAACATGGCCAGTAACCCAGTTTCACTCCACTAAATCCAGGTACCTTGAAAGTAATGCTGCTCTTACCTAACCTGCTCCCTAAGTTTTACACCTCCTCTGCCTCGATGATCTCCCACAAAAAATATTCCCTTTCTTTGTTTTGTAGGCTTATTACGATGGCATGCCTAATTTCTTCTGCAAGCAAGGGTAGCAACTATGGATGAGGGTATGGGGTGAAGCTATGTCTTTTTACACAGAATTCCACGATGCAATGCCTTGTCTGTGATAAACACTTCCACCTGTGATTAAACTAGCAATTTGAAGATGGAAATATCAAAGGAAGGGTAATTAATAGATTGTATACATTAGCCCAGCAGTCAAAACATAAGTTCTGCACCACAGCTAGTAACAGAATGAACAAGGACCCTGCAGACGCATTGAAGGCAGGAAATTCAGTACCACTATATTAATAAAATGACTGCCTGTGACTTTAAACCCTGGCATGCTTCTACTTGGCGAGAGAGTGAAGGTTTTATTGTTTCTATGAAGGATGCGGGAATGGAAATGAAGATGAGAGGGGCGATGATAATGATGATAGGGAAGAAGAGGTTAATATCCCCAGCATTTGATGGGGAACGATGTCCCTACCTCAATAAGCTGGATAAGGGAATAGCTCCAGATCCACTGCCCAGGATCCCTCCTTTCCTCCCAGAGAGGAGTTTCTCCACCAGAGCCACATTCCCAGTGCGAGCGGCTTCCAGCAGTTCCTGGTCCTTCCCCATGATCGGGAACCAAGCAGCCCCCCACGGGAGAGCTGCACCCCGGGCCACAGCGGCCCCCTCCCTCCACAGAGCGGTCTCCCCTCCCCAGACCCTGCCTCAGAGCAGAGCACAGCAGAGATTCCTGCAGTCCCTTCCAGACCAGCAGGAGCAGCAGCAGGAGGGAGGAGGAGAATCACCTCCTCCTAGTTTCACTGGATCATTTCTGGGTGGAGTGTGGAAGAAGGGGGGAGGGAGGCAGAGAGGGAGGACGAGGCCAATAAAGACCCTCCCCCCCACTCCCATGCACACACAGCCCCGGCCGGGAGGATGGGGCGGGGGGAGCGGGCAGCCTCGGCCCCCGTGGGCTGGCGGGGATAACGGCCCTCACAGATGGACGGACGGACGGACGGANGGCACCGCGGGAGCGCAGGGCGGGCTCCTGCGGCGGGCGCTGGGGAACGTGCACCCACCCCCGGGACGAATTGTCAGCAGGTGCGGGCGGGGCGAGGAGACCGTGGCACCGTGCGCGCGTGTGTGCGAGGCGGGGGCTCGAGCAGGGATTCCTGCCCGGCCAGGGACGCGGCTGGAGCCCCGCACCGACACCGCCGGCCCCGGTGCGCGAAGCGGTGCAGGCAGATGGGAAAACCCGGGCCCGCGGAGGTCAGGAGCGGATCGGGCAGGCGGGACCGCCGGCACCTGCCGCACGCCAGGATCGCGGTTTTCAGTGTTTCCAGGGATGGGAGGTATCCAGTCTGCCCGGCTGGAGCTCCCGGTTCTGTTATAGAGTCCTTTTAAATTGTATGACTTTTCCGGGCACTGAAATTAATCGTTCCTTATGGATTTTGTGTTCTTTCAAGCAGAGCTGAAAATACTCAGTGCTGGCCAAATCATAGGCACATCCTTGACAAATGCGCCGTTTGATACTTTGCATTTGGTGAGAACCAAATTATAGCCCCATATTCCTGTTCTAGTTTAATAATTGGTGTAGGTAGGACTATAGGCAAGTAAGTTATGATCCCTCACCGTTACCCCACTGGGATCACTGGCACTCTCCCATGAATTGTGTTCAGAAGAAGCAATGGCAGCAATGGCAAACTAGCATTGTGTTAGATAGGATTCTAATGCTATGTTTTCAGAGGGTGTTTATTACACCAAACCTATGGTACATTTAAGGCAGTGGAAAGGTCCTTGTTGATTTCACAAGTGATTTGTTTTAGTCCCTGTCAGTAACAATTCTGCAGATGTTTTTGTGTTTCTATTAGCTAATTAAGCAATTTTAATCTCTGAAAAATGGATAGAAATTTCACTCTGGGGTCTGATTTTTTCTTACAAAGGAAAAAAAAAGAAATCCTTATGGAGACCTATCATTCCAATAAAGTAGTCCACAGAAACAAAGCAGTATATTTTAGCTAGAAAATGTAATTTACATAGTTTGTCATTTTCAGGATGTGAAATGATGTCCTCNGGGAGGACCGGGCGGAGGGAGGGAGGAGGCGCAGCCCTGCCGTGCCAGGCCCGTTGCTGAGGAGACGCGGCTGGCGCGCTCCCAGTGGCTGCCCGGGCGCGGCGCCCCCTCCGCCCGCCCCGGCGCTCCCCGGCCCCGCGCTCCGCGGGCGCT